>BQNB010027632.1:0-57454 GCA_026074375.1 Tanacetum coccineum
ATACTCTTGATAATGACCACACTTCTTCATCATCATCAATCGTCGTTGATCAAGATGATGCTCCTCAAATAGTATCCTCTTCAGAAGATCAAGTTATCACTGAACCAAACTCTCCAGTCTTGAATGAAGCTGTCGATGAATTTGTTCAAGAAGATGTTGTAGATTTTGATAGACCTATGTTTCATAATGCACCACAAACTCTTGAATTTGATGTTGTTGAATCTTCTTCAACTTATCATGATCCATCAAATATGCATCAATTTCACCAACAACATCGCTTAATTGATAGATGGACTAAGAATCATCCACTTGAATAAGTGATTGGTGATCCCTTAAAGCTGGTTATGACAAGGAAAAGACTTCAAACTGATGCAGAAGTTTGTATGTATGCACTCACAGTGAGTACGATTGAACCAAAAAATATCAAGGAAGTTATGCTTGATCATAGTTGGATTGAATCCATGCAAGATGAGCTTAGCTAGTTCAAACGCCTTGATGTTTAGGAACTTGTCGAATGTCCTGTTGGCAGAAACATAATCAAAGTCAAATGGATTTGGAAAAATAAAACTGATGCTGAAAACACAGTTATTCGGAACAAGTCTCGTTTAGTTGCCAAAGGATATGGTTAAGATGAGGGAATAGATTTCGAGGAGTCGTTTGCACCAGTTGCAAGACTTAAAGCTATCAGAATCTTTGTGGCATATGCGGCTCACAAGAACTTTCCAATTTTCTAGATGGATGTTAAAACAGCATTCCTGAACGGTCCACTGAAAGAGGAGGTTTTTGTTCAACAGCCAGATGGTTTTGTAGATCCAAACTTTCCAAGTCACGTTTATCGTCTTAATAAAGCTCTATATGGTCTCAAACAAGCCCTGCGAGCATGGTATGACAAGCTTTCCTCGATTCTAATCGAACACCATTTCACAAAAGGAATTGTCGATCCGACACTGTTTACAAGGAGACAAGGGGATGACATTTTGTTAGTTCAAATCTATGTTGATGACATAATTTTTGGGTCAACTAAATCCGTTTTTGCTGTAACACCCCAAAACTACGATACGCAACGGAATACAACATTGGGGTGCTACTTCACAATACATGCACACGAGTCCCAGTAAACGTTCAAAGATACGTTTATCAAACACAATTTCATTTATTAGAAAGACCAGAGTTACATAGGTCCCAATACCATTATAGAAATTATTTCTAAAAGTCACAACACGACTTGATTTCTAAAACACTTGTTTAGTTTATGACACTACTTCACCGAGACAGCGTCCTTGGTATCTGTGTTCCGTCCCATCCAGCCATAAACAGCAATTAACCAGAGATACATGCTTAAAAAGTCAACAAAACGTTGAGTGAATTCATTGAGTTTACAATTAACACATAGAACGCATATTTTGGGTTCCATAAAATGTATAACGTTGGCTCGTAAGTTACGTTATAAAAATAGTGATTTCCAACTAAAGAGCCCGTGTACCGAAACTTAACACATTCAACCCGTAGGACGAAATTATGTCCGAGAAGTATGCCACTTCTCCTAATACTAACTACAAAATGTCCGTTGACAGGGTGGTCCCAACAGATTCAAACCCCGGACAGGGTTATCAAACCCAATAGATCTATTTAATGCATTAGCGCTTACCAACACATGGTAACTAACAGTCACACAGAAAAAGGCATATACTCAGTAGTGAAGGAATCATATTCAAGTATCGAAAACAGTTTGCGTTCAATTTCACAAAACAAGCAATATATCTCCCTCGCGGAGTTAAAAACATTGAAAACTTTTAAAAGCGATGCTATGAACTCACCTTGATCAAAAGCCGGTGATTAACCAATAAAGTCTAGCACGAAAATCCACAAACACGATCACGACCTATAATTAGAGTCGTTCGATTACTATACCGAAAAGTATTACCGAAAAGCTATAGTCACGATGCGTACATCGTATCAACAAAAACAAATATATGGTATATATTATATATATATATATATATATATATATATATGTATGTATAAAAAAATATATATATGTATATATATATATATGTATATATGATATATGTATATATTATAATGTATATATATAATGTATGTATATGTATGTGTGTGTGTGTATATATATATATATATATATATATATATATATATATATATATATATATATATGGTATATATATATATAAATATATAACATTCAACATGTGATAGAAATTCACTTGCGCCTTAGATCCCCAAAACCCACCACAACATTAGTTATAATTGTCCCTCACATTTTACCTAACGTGACTTAAATGAAAACGGTATATTTTCGATATACTTTCTATTTTTAGAAAGTTACTATTTCGGAAAGTTACCATCTTTGGTAAGTTTAAAATATCTAAGTAAATTTTTAATACTTATCATTTTATTTATATCCATGTACTTAGTTAAAAATTATATAAGTCTTATATGACCCGTTAACTTTTTAAAGTCAACATTTGACTTTTATACTTATATTTATTTTTACCAAAATCTGACCCGCGCCAAACGACCCTCTAAATCACATTTTCACGATTCGGAGTAAAAAGAGATTTTATGCGAAACGATATTCCGGACAACTTTTTAGTTTTAACCGAGACCCGAAACTCGACGGAAAATGACGAAAATACCCCTGCAAGAATCTGCTGTAAATTGTATTTTTAATAAAAACGCAGCAGTTTGACATTAGTTTTGACCCGCTATATCACGTTTTCGTGACTTTGACCAAAAAGAGATTTTATAGAAAACGTCATTCCAGACAACTTTCGTGCTTCGCCGGAAGGCCGAAACGGACTCGAAAGTGCCCAAAATGGCTGTCGAAAATCAGATCAGCAAGTATAAATTAGCAAAGTGGTGTTTGAAATTTATAAGTTTTTCAAAACTTGTTTTCGCCGTAACTTCTTCGTTATTAGGAGTTAGAAGCTCTACCTTATATCAAAACGATCGTCTAAGAAAGCTCTATCATATTTTTCAATCAAAAATCAGATTTCACAAAATCTCGTACCTCGTTTTACGAGCCAAACTTTCTGCACGAAATTAACTTTTACAAAACTTATCGAAACTTCATTTTCGCCTCACCACGACATCAAAATACGTCTAGCTAACTATCCCTCAAATAATCCAACCCATTCCAGTTCACAATCTATTCTAACCAACGCAAGTGTCGGACCTCATCACATATAATATACGAAATCAAATTAAAAGCGAAACAAACGAAACAATGAAATAAACATGTCGAGGATACTTACAACAACACACAAGGTGTTGGTTTCGGCCTCCTTGTGGTTCGAACCCGCGGACGCAACCCAAACGAGTGACCCGAACCGTTTTCGACAAAACCCACTTGATCATATCACTAATCTTACCCTTTTAAATACTCTCCTAGCTCGAAACATCATGGGCCAAACCGAAAATACATTTTCTTCAAAACCCATTGCATGTATGTTTTTCTTATATGGAAACGTAGGCCTCGACACAAGGATTAATAATCTATAATTAGATCGTATTTCATGTTGATAAAATGGTGGCGGTGGTGATGTTATTGTGGTGGTGGTGCGGCCGAACATAGAAAAGAAATGCGAGGACTTACAGCTACGGAAACAAAAATCATGACACGGTAAAAGTATAAAAATGTATGTATGGGCTTGTTTATATAGAAATTTAGTTTGGTCATTTGACACAAATGGTCCCTCCATCTTTTAAGTCTTGCAAAACTAATACATAGGGACGTTCGTTTGGTTCGTTTGTTAACCGACCACAACACTCGTTAATTACTTTCGAACTCACTTTTATTTCGTCACGTTTTATTTTAGTTTCTAACATTTAATAAAATGTGTACATTTTAAAACGCGAGTCCAGCTCAAAACAAGGAACAAAAGACGACATTCGTAAAAATAATAAATTTACGATCTTAAAAATAATAACGAGTCGCGTCGTACATTTTACGATGCTCAAAACAATTAACGAACGTGCGGTCAAACGTCGACTCGCGAAACGTCAAAAATAAATATTTTAAATTCTCGTTCGTATTAAAATACGAAAAAAATTATTTTCAACAAATAAAATTTTTAAATGTCAACGTTCGCTCACACGAATTTATAAAATAATAATTATAACGTCGAATTCGCGATCGTCAAACGCGTCGTGAAACCTTGGTTTGTACATTCCACCCACCTTAAGGACGCCGTCCCGGTGCTCGGAATCCTTCTTACGCGTCTCATAATTTTCGTGTCGTGGCATGACGGCTTCTCGTCATCACGCAGACTCCTACGTTCTTTCAAAATAAATATGCGATACAACACTCGCTCCGACTATTCCGGATGGAAAGTCAACAAAACAAGCGGTACATTATACCCACGAAATCAAAACAAAACCATGGTAGTTCTTATCAAAAGAGGTAAAAACAAGTTGCGAAAATATATTCGACAAAACCAAATCACGTCGTTCTAACTTTTATAGTCGCGTTCTTCATAAGGAACAATATACGTCACGGAATATATCCGATTAAAATAATTATTACGTCGTTCTCCCGAGAAATTTTCTAAAATGGATGATCGATCCAAACTTAGTTGGGGATCATAATAACAACAAAACCAAGCGCACCTCGCTTATCAAAACCAAGGCTGAAACTTACGTCGTGAATTAAAATCAAAGTATATGTCGCACTCAAATACTGAATTATACCAATATTCAAAACCGATAATATGTTTCGTTACCAAAAATCCAAAACATACGTCGCTAACTAAAACCAAGATAGACGTCAATAATCAAATTCGATATATATATTTATATCATAGTCCAAATCAAAATACTCATCATTACTCAAAACCAAAATACACATATCGCCCTCCCGGTCTCATTCAATAATGCCTCACTGGTTGCGAAAAATAATCCGAAACACATTAGATTTCCTAATTATCTTACAATAGTGATGCCCACACAAATAGATCAGCATAAGTTACTATTGTACGCTCGCCATCTTTATCAGATTACTCGATTATTGGCCTCAGGACTAAGCATTCATCAACGTTCCCCCGGCTTTTAACCAAGCATTGGGTGACGACTAATTATATACATATCGTATTCGCTTCCCTTTAGAAGCTTTTGGCATTATTATTCATTTCAACACTTTAGTTATACACCTCCGGTCACATTTTCCTCATCGGACCGAGCTTGGCCACGAAAGAGAATAAGAATTTAAAAGTCAAGTCACTCGACCGATAATTCTAACATAAACACGGCTAAATTCTAATTGTCTACACTCACTCTCATATGTACATCAGCCAACAATCGTCAACGACTTTTGGCGAGCCACACTCACCTTATTACATCCTAAATTCTCACTTGGGCGATTACACCTATTCGCTTACATCCTAAACCGCATCACTGGCCACGAAAAAGTGACATGAACGCTCACTACCATTTAAAGCACATAACACATATAGCACATATTCCACATAATTCGGCGACGACAATCTCGCTACAACACATAATGTCAAATGACAAATCAAAATCAATTAAGAAAACAATGAGCATCATGGACTTATTGCTCGTTCGACGAAAATCAAAAATTTCAACGTTTCCTCATGGCGACTAACATCGTTGGTTTGGTCCCTTCTCATCGCGTAGCATCATTGATGAATCAAATCATCAAGTCGAAATACTCACACTCCTAATTTAATACCGCTCGACTTAAGACGTTGGCTATTTTGGTTGTTCCTCCAGTAATAGAAACGGATGTTACCATTTAGCTAGAATCTCAATCAATTCGCCACTCTTTACGCCCTCGGTTCATCACGTCCCGGAGAAGGGCCACTACACTTAACCGTAGGTCAAGTATCGTATAGTGTCTCATTAAAATCCTTGACGTCATCAGGTATACTTACGACTACACTACCACTACACTCCATTTCGGGGAAAGAAGTCTTCTTCACGGCCATCAGTTGATACATTTAAGGCGTCATACATCCAATGTAGGAGAGGTCTTCTCCATTTCTCACTTTCAACCTTGGGACTAACCATCTCAGCTTCCACCCTCCTTAGGAATCTTTACATCTCCAAGAAGATTCATTCTCAGTGTCGGTATCAGGTTCATACCCTTGATAGCTCAAATCTGTCATTGCTTACTAGCACACCGACTATACTTGGTCTTGACACGTCTTCATAACAATCACCGCTCCTAGATACTACGAACTAAACATCACCCCCTTCTAGACACACTCGTTCCGAACAATACAGTAGGTATTTCCGCTTCGGAACGACTTGGTCACAATGACTCGCATGAGACTCTCTCCATGCAGTCGATAAGGATAGGGTTACTTGCATAAGAATCCGTAATGGGGTAAAAATATTTTCTCCTTCCGGAAGCTTGACCCAAACATTTATCTCAATTACCAAGTGTTTTAAGGGTGGCGATTTATCTACATAGCGTGGTTCTTCCCTAAATTATGCAATAGTTGATCAGGTATGCAATAATTGAGGACCAAACGACATCATGCCCTTCCTCGTCAAAACGTTTCTTTTCCATACGCTACATGCGTAAATTAGTTCTAAGAAAATTTTCGAATAGTAAAAGTCAAATCATTTCAAAAGAACGAAAAGAAGATAGCACCACCTTCCATTTTTTTTAAAGAATTTTTTTCTTTATAAAAGAATATATTTGACACCATAGGGTCAGTTTATGAAATTTGAAAACACAATTTTCCATTGTTTACACAAACAATTTATACAACATAGTCAATATGATTCGCGCAACGACATTCGTTCAACACACAAATTCGTTATTGCAATTCACAGTTTTAAAATTATCAAGTCACAAAACATCATTGAATACAGTTTGGTCAACGGTCACAGCAAGTTTCAAAAAATAATACCCACTCATGGATTATGCAAGCAGGTAACATACACATGCGAAAGATTCGCCAATTGAGGTCACCCAACACTCGGGGTCAAATCAATATCTCACAAGCCGAGTGCCTCGGGGGTAACCACGACCTCCAGGCTTCACTTATAGTACAACCTATACAATGACACCTTATTCTAACTTATAGCCGAGAACAAATACAACAATTGTAATAGCAACGCCGAGAATAACATACATACATACCAAATTTTCCCAAAAAGGGGTACAGGATCATGGCTTCCAGTCACGCAGTCATCCATCCCGTAACGGTTCTAAGTTTCCAATACATAAACTACATATACATGAACTCTCCTAGAGTTCTAAATCAAAAGTAATAGCTAAAGAGTGCCTAGTCACCACGCCGGTGATAAGATAAAACTCTGAGGCAACAATAACCTTAATCCAATAAACCTAAATCTTGAAGTCCTCATACTTGCTAGTACGTGGACGATAAAAGTATGAGGTTTTCGTCTACGGAAAGTATTTCGAGTATAATTTCCAGAAACGTAGGGCCCACTGCCCAAGAAATTTCAGAACCACGGTGAGATTACCATTTTGCCCCTATTCTATCAAGGCTGCCTTTTTCCAAAATTTTGTCGCTACACTAAATCGAGTGTATCTCCTAAACCGTGCGTCCTCAAAAGCCGAAACGACCGCTCAAATCTAAGTTTGTTCAATATCTAGAACTTACAGTTTTACATATTTAGGTGTTGCTATATAAGTTTTTGAACTTATTACTCATTCCAATTTCTGGTCTTAATTTTGACTAGTTTTACCAGTTCGGCGATATCTCATTCGTTGGGCGTCGACATGACTCCATCCGAATTCCTACATGCACCTAAGAGGTTTCTCTACCTCCTAGTCTAATTTCCCAGGTCTTCATAGACCAAAAATATTTTAAAACATACCCAACAAGCTGCTATCCCAAAGCAATCCCCAAAGAAATTTTGACAAATTTTTGTAGTTTACGAAAATGAGTGTAATTTGAAACTTATTGATGCTTTTGATGTGAAACCAATTGGAGGTGATAGTCCTAAGAGCCTTCTACAGATACCTAAGTTTTCTTTTGAAAAGTTATTACAAAAATATGGAGTTATACTCCTTTTCCCAACGTAAATACCAAATTGACTAGTATTAGTAAAACGACATATCTCTCTCATTGCCGGAGGAGATCTTACCCTATCCAAAGAACACCATACACTTAGGAGACATATGCCACATCCATATTGGGATTTCTCCAGGTGCCTTAAAACTCAAAAATAATTCACAATAAACCCCACAACCTGTTGGTTACAAACTGTCGTACAATCCATTTTAAAATCCAATCAAACACCATTTTAATTCCTTCAAACGCCAATACAAAGCCATACCCAATGACTTAACACTCTTTCAAACACATCAACTCATGGTTTCAGACCTGAACGTTTCAAGACTTACTAAGTAGAGGTCGACACGAAAGAATCAAAGCACAACACACCAACTTTATTCGAAAGCTCCAAAGATAGACGTTTCCAAACGACACGTTACGCGAGAATAAGTTAATAACCGTTTTCCAAAACAATGAGGGTTCATGGGATGACATCTAAAAGTCACACTCCTATTAATTGAAAATTTTCAAAACAATAAGTTACGACACAACATATGCAATTTAAAAGCAATGGAAAAAAATATTCGAACTCGGAGTCGAACAATAAGTCACCCAATGGGATCGACAACTACGACGAATCAACATCACCAAAAGATGAAAAGTAAAGTCGCGAAAAAGTTTCGAAGATAATCGTATAACAACGATGTTTTCATCACGTATCAAAATAATTTTATCATATCACATCGAAATGTTTAAAGAAATTGAACTCTTCGCATAAAGCGAATATCAAGATATATATAATCGTACACCATAGAACGGATGCCGTATGTATATGTATATACATATATACTCATTACTTATACCAAGTGTCATCCACTTGTTACGAACATAATATGCAATCAAATATACCACATAAGGCTTCTAAGGATCGGGAGCAACACGTGCGCGGATATCAGACATCGGTGAAAGACTGACCTCGTGAAACTTTTTCAAAACAATTGTAGTCCAAGTTTTGTAAAACTACTTAGTTTACTACAACTCTTGCCTCTGGTACCAACTGTAACAACCAACCAACTACGATACGCATCGGAATACAACGATTAGGTGCTACTTCATAATAACATTGCACACGAGTCCCAGTAAACGTTCAAAGATACATTTATAAAACACAATTTCATTTATTAGAAAAATCAGAGTTACATAGGTCCCAATACCATTATAGAAATTATTTCTAAAAGTCACAACACGACTTGATTTCTAAAACACTTGTTTAGTTTATGACACTACTTCACCGAGACACCGTCCTTGATATCTGCGTTCCATCCCATCCAAGCCATCAACAGCAATTAACCTAAGATACATGCTTAAAAAGTCAACAAAACGTTGAGTGAATTCATAGAGTTTACAATTAACACATAGAACGCATATTTTGGGTTCCACAAAACGTATAACGTTGGCTCGTAAGTCAAGTTATAAAAATAATGATTTCCAACTAAAGAGCCCGTGTATCGAAACTTAACACATTCATCCCGTAGGACGAAATTATGTCCGTGAGAATATGCCACACTCCAAATACTACTACAAAATGTCTGTTTGACAGGGTAGTCCCAACGGATTCAAACCCCGGACAAGGTTGTCAAACTCAATAGATCTATTTAATGCATTAGCGCTTACCAACACATGGTAACTAACAGTCACACATAAAAAGGCATATACTCAGTAGTGAAGGAATCATATTCAAGTACCGAAAACAGTTTGCGTTCAATTTCACAAAACAAGCAATATATCCATATCCCCCTCCCCAAGCGAGTTAAAAACATGAAAACTTTAAAGTGAGGCTATGAACTGCACCTTGGTCGAAGCCGAAGATCAAATAACCGAAACAATTCACGGAAAATCAATGAACACGATCACGACCTATAATTTATGTCGCTCGAATTTACTAACATTATTCCGAAAAGTATAGTCAACGATGCGTACATCGTATCAACAAAATCATATATATGGTGTATATATATATATATATATACACACACACATTCATACTTATCATTTTATTTATATCCATGTACTTATAATTGTTCCTCACGTTTTACCTTATGTGACTTTAATTGAAAACGTTATATTTTTGATAACTTTCTATTTTTAGAAAGTTACTATTTTCGAAAAGTTACCATCTTTGGTAAGTTTAAATATCTAAGTATATTTTTAATACTTATCATTTTATTTATATCCATGTACTTAGTTAAAAATTATATAAGTCTTATATGACCCGTTGACTTTTTAAAGTCAACATTTGACTTTTATACATATATTTATTTTTACTCAAATCTGACCCGCGCCAAACGACTTTCTAAATCACATTTCAGATTCGGAGTACAAAGAGATGTTAAAGCGAAACGATATTCACGGAACAACTTTTTTAGTTTTAGCCGAGATCGAAACTCGAAAACCTGGATAAATAACGAAAACCCCCCAGCAAAAAAGCTGCTGTAACTTGTAATTTTTAATAAAAACGCAGGCAGTTTGAACCATCAGTTTTTGACACTCCTATAGTCACTACGTTTTCGTGACTTTGACCAAAAAGAGATTTTCATGATTTTATAAAAAACATCATTCCGGACAACTTTTGTGTTTCACCGGAAGGCTGAAACGGACTCGAAAGTGCCTAAAATCGCCGTTGAAAATTGGATCAGAATGTATACTTTTGCAAAATAGCTGTTTGGAAATTTATAAAATTTCCAAACTTTGATCAGCCATAACTTCTTCGTTATTAGGAGTTACAGAACGTTCGAATTATCGAAACGTATATTAGGACGAACTCTATCATATTTTAACATCAAAAATCAGTTTTTATAAATTTTTGAACCTCGTTTTACGTGCCAAAGTTTCTGCTCGAAATTAACTTTTACAAAACTTATCAAACTTCATTTTCACCTCACAACGACATCAAAATACGCCTAGCTAACCTATCTCCGTCAACTAATCAACCCATTCACAATCCACTCTAACCAACGCAAGTATCGGACCTCATCACATATAATATACGAAATTAAATTAAAAGCGAAACAAACGAAACAATGAGATAAACGTGACGAGGGTACTTACAACAACACACAAGGTGTTGGTTTCGGCCTCCTTGTGGTTCGAACCCGCGGACGCAACCCAAACGAGTGACCCGAACCGTTTTTGACAAAACCCACTTGATCATATCACTAATCTAACATTTTTGAATACCCTCCTAGCTCGAAACATCATGAGCCAAACCGAAAATACATTTTCTTCAAAACCCATTGCATGTATGTTTTTCTTATATGGAAACATAGGCCTCGACACAAGGATTAATAATCTATAATTAGATCGTATTGCATGTTGGTAAAATGGTGGCGGTGGTGATGTTATTGTGGTGGTGCTCGGCCGGACATAGAAAAGAAAAGAGGGCAAGGAAACAAAAATTGGTAAAGTATAAAAATGTATGTATGGGCTTGTTTATATAGAAATTTAGTTTGGTCATTTGACATAAATGGTCCCTCCATCTTTTAAGTCTTGCAAAACTAATACATAGGGACGTTCGTTTGGTTCGTTTGTTAACCGACCACAACACTCGTTAATTACTTTCGAACTTACTTTTATTTCATCACGTTTTATTTTAGTTTCTAACATTTAATAAAATGTGTACATTTTAAAACACGAATCCGGCTCAAGACAAGGAACAAAATGACGACATTTATAAAAATAATAAATTTACGATCTTAAAAATAATAACGAGACGCGTCGTAAATTTTTACAATACCTAAAACGATTAACGAAAGCGCGGTCAAACATTGACTCGAGAAACGTCAAAAATAAATATTTTAAATTTCCGTTCGTATTAAAATAGGAAAATAATTATTTACGACAAATAAAATTTTAAATGTCGACATTCGCTCACACGAATTTATAAAATAATAATTATGACGTCGAATTCGCAATCGTCATACGCGTCGTGAAACTCGGGTTGTTACATTTTCAAATTCTTTAACGTGTTCCTTACACATCTCAAATTTCCTTTGTAGCAACGCTTTTTGCTTTTGCATCTCAATATTCATTTTGCGTTGATTTTTAGCTTCCACTTGAACATTATTTATCAGGGATTCAAAATTAGAAAAAAGGTTGATCATGAACATTTGTATCATGTTTAGCTTATCTACTATTATTGTCCATATAAGGATAATAAAAAATGATATCATAATCAATTTGATCATTAACAGATGTGTGTATAATAGTTTCGAGTTTCTCATGATGGCGGTGTTCATGATCACTCTTTAAGAATAATCCATTGATCATATCGATTTGAGATGCATTTACCTTACTGATTAACTCAACATCATAAGTCGGTTCAGCATCAGACTTATCATCAGTAGGTTAAAGGCATGTCATCATGATCACTGCTGCACTCAGCTCTTCCAACGTATTATCTCCATAAACATTATCGAGCATAAAATCATTTTCCTCTTCATCTAGATGCACTCCAACTTCATCTTTTGTTGCTAGCAGCATTTGTTCTCCAAAATACTTAACATCACAAACTATGGGTTTTGGACAACCACGTGCATAACGGCCTCTTCCATTGCAGTTGTAGTACTGAACATTTGTCTTTCCAGGAGTTGACTCAGTTCTTGGAACCCTCTAAACATTGTGATCATATTCTTCAATCTTCTGAACCAAACCATTCCCTATATTAGTTGTTGGATTCCTGTTAGTTCTTCCTGCATTCTTTTTTCCATTCCCATCATATCCAACATTCTTTCTTTGAATATCCACACGACCATCTTGGATCACAGCTTGATTTCTTGTGTTTGATGATGTACTAAGATGATTATTGGTTGGAGTTGAGTAGTGTTGAGTGATAGCTTGTGCTACTAACATCATTGCATTTGAAAGCTTGTATTCTTTAGCATCTCCTTGTATCTCCCCTTGATAATCATCATCGTTATCAATCACGAATAAAGGATGAGTGACATAGTATGGTTGTGGTGAATGAGAGTATGATGAACTTGCATGAGAATATGAAGAATAAGCATGTGAATTTGCAACTAAAGCCAATAGATCATGATTCCTTGCAGCTTTCTTTGCTTTAGACGCTTTGACATGTAGTTCAAATTGACTCATGTAATCATACAAAACATCAAAATGTTCTTTCTCGAGAATATACTTTTGACGAGCCAAGGTGACATATTTGCTCCACTCAGGTTGCAATAAGTTAAGAAATTTGGTGTTGATGGATATTTCTCTGGGAGTAACTTTATTCCGATCCAAGACGTTGATGAGTGTTGAAAACCTCTCATACACGGATGTTAATGATTCACCATCTTCAACCACAAACTTATCAAACTCATTCATGAACCTTGAGTTTCTTTCCTGCCTACTTATGTCTGTACATTGCATTAATCTTTTGATCTTGTTCCACATGGTTTGAGCATCTTTACAAGCATCCACAGAGTTGTAGATATCATTGGGTATTCCTTAAAGAATGTAGTTCATCTCCTTGATATCTGCATAGTATTGTTTTTGATGTTGTTGAGACAACTTATTAATTGGTTCGAGTATTGTCTGTGTAGCATTGTTTGGATCAACAATCTCTTTCCTTTGATAAGGACCGTTATCAATTGAATGTCTCATCAATTCTCCTTCGTCCCTTTTGTTATCAAGAAACCTTAAAAACTGACTTGCCTATGGCACATAGCTTCCTTTTCTCTAACATCAGAGGTCTAGTTTCAGCTCCCGACTCCGCAAGTGTTTGTTGATTTGCAATAGACATATTTGAGCAATTCAATGAATACAATGAAAATTTAGATCGTTTTAGAAATAAAGACTTGCTATCGTGAAATCAAATACTAACAACAGTTACACTTTGTAGTACACCCTGGTACAAAACCTCAACTTGATATGAAACCTTGAGGTTACGAAACCCTAACTTGATACGAAAGCATAATTATCAAAAGTCCAATATCCGAAACCTCAACCACTAGATTACGAAACCTCTGGATACGAAAGCTTCTGGATACGAAACGTGTAATACGAAACCTCTGGATATGAAACTTGGAATACGAAACCTCAAGTATCAATCATGTGTTACGAAACCTGTAGTACGAAACTGGAAAGACGAAACCTCTGATTTACGAAACTGTGATACGAAACCATCAATATAAAACCTTGAATACGAAACTTGAAGTACGAAACTGAAACCAAAATTATGAAACCTTTGTATACGAAACCGAAACCTTAATGATGATTCCTGGTTTACGAAACCTCAAATACGAATGCTTCCACAGTGATACGAACCAGAACGGTTACCGAAAGCTCAACAATACGAAACCTTAACTTTCATATTTTTAAATTTCCACAACTTTTGTAAATTCCACAATTCACAATTTTCGTAGATTCTTAAACACTCAACTTTCAAAGGAATCTCAATCGAACACAACAAAACTTATAGTCTTGATGTTTACGGCTAAATTTGATGAAATCTAATGTTATATTTTTCAAAAACAACAAGTTCTATAATTTATAACAACCCACAAATTTTCCTCTATGTAATTATCCATTTATTAAATTAGATGCAATTTTTCTCAGTGTAATTTCCATCTATTAAATTAGATGCAACCATTTTCATGGAAATATTTTTGCTTTATTCCATCCATAATGTAACGTAACTTACATTACAAAAGTAAATGAGCTCACGCAACCCACCAATGCCAATTTCATCAACGTTTATAGCAAGTAAACGTCATAATATGTCAACCAATATGTTCTAAACTCCATTTTTACCATACGTTATCTATTTAACATACTATTCATAACGTTTATTATAAAATGGATTTATACGTTAAACGTTTATATCAAAACCCTAACTACATGTAATGTTTACATACAAATCAAATGTACAAACTAATAAGACATATGTATAAGGTTACAATGCATAACTTTTGAATATCTTTTCCCTCCAAAACCAATGTACAACTCTTTAAAGCACAAAGTACAACCCGATAATGCAACACATTCAAAATATGCATTTTCTCTCCAATTTCATTGTAGTTTTCGTACCACTTCTTTAGCACTACTTACAAGCTTCTTAAGCATCACATTTGAACCATAGTTTCCCTCTATTTCAGCCCATAGCTCGTCCTAAATCCAAAACCCTAACCCGAAATCCCTAAATAACCCGATACCTCTAAACAAGCTCGAACCAAGTTCTAACCAAGCTACTACCCTCCACCATGACACACCACCTTACCTAGCACCTTGTCACCACCCTTGAGCCCCAAGATTAAGCACCTCAATACCTCACCACCTCCTTGTAAGCTACTTGTCACCTTGCACCCCAAGTTGAACCTTCTTGTCACCACCTTGGCAAACCAAACCCACCTCACCTCCACACACCTTGCTAAGCTATCCTCCTAGCTCCTAATAGTCACCTTACTAAACCTTGGCCACCACACTTCTCAACTTGGCCACCACTTCAAGTTTTTCCATATATATATACACGCATACATGCATACTTTTATAATTCACCACTAAACTAAATACTACCTCCAAATGATGATCTAGCCAAGCCATAAAAGATAAGAAAGGTAGGATAAGCTAAGTAAAAGCCAAGGTTTAAGAAGAAAGAAGAGTTCTTGATTCATCTCCAAGCTTTCGGGTTACATTTCATCATTTTTGACCCATATCAAGCCATTTTTGACCCATTCGGGCTCTTGTAAGTTCTACAACTCGTTCAATAAGCTCTTGATAAGTTTTAGATCCTTTATAAGCTCTGATACCAATCTGTAACACCCCCTTATTTGACATATAGCAGCGGAAGCTAAATTAGGGTATTACTTCATGAATCAACAGTCATAATCATAGAAAACGACTCAAAATAGACGTTTTGGAAAATTTAGTTATCATTCAATATTATTCATCTACTAGCTTTTGAAGAAACTTAAAAAGATAAAATCCTATCATTTAAACTATAACGTATCACGTTACTTGGGAATTTCATGTGAGGGGCTTTCATTTGGGTAGACGTTTTGACGAGTTGCTGGATTTACGGTTTAAAGTGTCCTAGCTCCTCAAACGTTTACTACATGACCTCTGGATTATGATAGCCCGAACAGTGATACGATGTTTTCACAAACTAATAAACCAAAACCATTTACGTTAAACCTTATGAAATAAAGTTTTGAAACAATCAAACTAAGACTTGACATATTACCCCAGGTTGCGTGACGAAGCCGTTTATTTCCATTTGAGTCACTTTTGACATCAATCAACTACCTTATCAAGGTGAGTTCATAGTCCCACCTTTACATGTTTTCTAAACTCCATGGGGAGATACATGCTATAAACATGAATACAAGTATTTTCCAACTGTATGCTATCCTGATATATTATTGCCTAAGTACCTTCATTTGCCATAAGGCCTCACTATCATAAACTGTTAATTACTTTGCAAAGTAAGCGTGAATGCCGTGAATAGATCTATTGGGATTGAACTTCCTCGTCCAGGTTCTGGTACATACATGGCCAGCGGACGCATTTCATTTGAGGAACTCCGGGTGTTTGGCAAAGCACCCGCTTGGGGCAACAACTTATGAATAACATTTACTTAAGGCTTCGGTGTCATGAGCTTAGTGCAATAATATAATATTGTTTACCATGATAATTGTATTCGTTGCAATTATTACTATTACATTGACTTGTATTCAACTATTACATTTCAAACCTGTGAATTTCACTCAACCTTTGTGTTGACCTTTTTAGCATGTTTATCTCAGGTAATTAAGCAACCTATGGCACGAAGTGGCATTGGACTTGAGGACGTCCAAACTTGTTATCATTCAAACTCTATGTTTTCATATGTATTTTGGGACCTCCTTTTGTAAAACTCTGAAATAATATTGAATGATAACTAAATTTTCCAAAACGTCTCTTTTGAGTCGTTTTCTATGATTATGACTGTTGATTCATGAAGTAATACCCCAATTTAGCTTCCGCTGCTATATGTCAAATAAGGGGGTGTTACATAATTCGAAACCTTTAACTATTATATGAAAGTGAAATTACTGAATGAAAACGATTTCCGAAAGTATGTTTTATAATACGAAACCTCTAAAAATGTGATACAAAAGTAATTTCACGCCTAAAAACAGTTTCCAAAAGTGACTTCTACAATACGAAAGCTATCAAAGTTTATATTTTTTGATCAGTTTTGAAATCTAAACGTATAAATTTCGTATCTAAGCACTTAAATATACTATTTGATGTATACGAAAGTAATTTGAATGCGTTTTAAGATAAAAAAAACACGTCGAATAGTAAATCTAAAGCTAAACGAATATGAAACTTATACTATTCATACCTACGAAAGCTTGTTCGATCAAGATAATCACAATTAACGCACGTTTGATTCATGAAAACACAATCTAGATCTCTTTCGGCGATTGATACCACTTGTTATATGTCATGTTTGCATAAGTATCATTAAGAAAGATTAAGAGTAAGAGAAAAGAGGCTAGAGTGTTTACTTTTTACACATTTTCAAGTTTTCAATAAAAGAGAAAGAAAGAGAGAAAAAAAGAGGGAAGTGAGGAGAATACAGATGGCTAACTCTTCTAATCCTAACACTAATGGGGTATTTAAACCTTCCTACTTTTTACACATTTTCAAATTTCAAGGAAGTAGCATTAAAGTGTAATTCAAATCTATAAGCAATTGTGACAGAATTGTTCATAGTTTCTGGGTTTACTTTGAATATAATATAGTTTTCATTCGGAAAACTTGTGAAATCATCAAACATTTGCTCTTGAAGTTGGTATAAATATTGTTTATCTTTTAAATATGATCTTTACTGAATTCATGATAAATGTTATGTGTTTTGTTACTTGTTTGATTATGGAGTAGTCGCTTAATGTTTATTTGGGCATTATGTGATCTTGGATATGAAGTGTTTGGATACTTGTTTATTGAATTGGTAAAATATGATTTTATCTAAGTATATAGGTCGAAAGACTACTTACTAATCCATGTTTTGTCATTTCACATAATATATTGATGATAACAACGATTATAGGCCAAAAGGATTCCTTGTTATTTATCCATATAAACCCTTGTTACACTTAAAGGCCAAAAGAATTTGTAACTTGTGTATATCTTGCTTTCTAAACGTATAAGCACTATCCTAAACACATTATTGTCTTATTGATCATTGCCTAAACAAACATACTTTAATTCTTTGCTTTCATCATCTCTTAATTGCTTTCTTTACAATATTCAATATATGCACGTTTTGGTTAATTTGATAAGTGACAATCATTTTAGCCTTAGCACCTTAATTACAAACTGTGAAAACTACAATTCTCTTGGGACGACCTGGACTTACCTAAGCTATATTACATACGAAAGGGTATACTTGCCCGTGTTGTGTTTTTAGTCAAAATTAGTATTTCTAGTCTTATAAATTTAAAGCTTTTAAAACACACATCAAGTTTTTGGCGTCGTTGCCGGGGAATTGTTTAAATTGTTATCAGTTTGTTGCTTGTTTTTGGTGTTAATTGTTTGCTTAAACGTGCTTAATTTCACTCCAATGCACATCACATAAGCCAAGCATCTAATTCACCTGAGAAAAACATGCTTAAAAAGTGTCAACATAAAGTTGGTGAGTTCATAGGTTTTTGTAAGTATAAATGTTAAACCAAAGTTTTGTAAAGTATGTATGACCGTTTCAATCCTTAAATGTTCACCAAAATGTATGTATAAATGTTGGAAATCAAAGATTTGTAAAGTATGCATGACCATTTCAATCTTTAAATAGTCACAAAAATATAAGTATAAAAGTTAGAATCAAAGATGCGTATGATTATTGTATCCCATACAATAGTCACAAAAGTTTAAGTATAGTTGACCCCATTGTTCAAAGTATGGATTACCACTTTATCAAGGCAAACGTAAATTTTCATGTGTGTATAATATAATGATTACGATTTCCTCTAAATTCATGAAGCTGCGGCTCAGACTTGGGGTATTGCCACTTTATTCAAGCAACGATAAATGTTCACGCTCTGTATGTATGTTCGTATTCCGACATGTATAACGTTCGTTTGTCATTGATAGCTAATTTCACCCCCAGAAAAGGAGGATTTCACCCCAATAGATCTATTTCATAACACTCACGCCTACCAACTCGTAGTTAACAGTTCAATCCGCTTAAGTTAATCTGTAATCGTTTGGGTAAAAGTAAAGTAATGTCCTTGTTTTCAAAAATAAAGTGAAACAAGCAATGTATTTCGTCTCAAAATAAGTAATTGAGTATGTAGACCAGTTTGTAAAACAAATTGTAAATGCACATGTAATGAATTCAAACCAATCAATGTAAATGAATTGTTAACAAGATGGTTCTCACCAAAAGTTATAAAGATATGTAAAACAAGTAAACTTGAGGCTATAATCTTTACCTCGTTTGTGTATGGATGGTTAATGGATATCAAATGAGTGTATACGTCTCGCGTATGACCGAAGGAAACCTAATTAATTATAGGCCGTATAAGTACTAAGTACTAGTCTCTTGAATAACTAATACCATATATAATTCTATATAAGCTAATCACATCAATTTATTTGTGAAATAAATATTTAAATCGCGTTGATAATTAAATAACATGTATTTGTACTCGTGATGATCGTATAAACGAGTTCTAATCGCTCTTTTGTAAAATAATATTTATAAAGTTTAAAGCACCGTATAAATATTATATAAGTGATTTTAAAAATTGTTTAATAATATCTTCTAATCTAAAACGAACCAACACTATTCATGTCAGGAAATAGTGCACAAGTATAAATAGTGCGTATCTTTCTCGTTTTAACTCCGTTTTGCACGTTCTTTATGTCCACGGTTTTGTATTAAGAAGATGTATCAAAACATTATATTTTAATATTTTTACCTCTCTGTATGAACATTTTTTGTTATTATTATGGTTCATTTTATAATAAAAAATATTTTTATAAAATTAATCGTCGTAATCTCGTAAATATCATAACTTATTCGTTTTAATTCCGATTTTAGTGATTCCTTCGAGCATGTCTTCATAATTAAAAGTTTTATTTGATTAAAGTATTTTCCAAAAAGTTTCTGAAATGAACAGTAACTTATTTTTATAAAATTATTTTTATAAAAGTATTTATTATCGTAAACTTGTAAATGACGTATCTCCTTCGTTATAATTCGGATTTTTGAGTTCTTTATATGCCTACGATCCTCATAACATGTAGTATTTTAATAAAATATAAAATAAATATGTTATTTTCGAATTTAAAACAGTACCTTTGTAAACATGTGTATAAAATAGATTTTTTCTAACTTTGGCATGTCGGTTGTGAATTTCAAGTCATCTAACATGATTAATACACATCTTTATTTTTTTGTATATTTATAGTCCCCTTAGTCCATTTTTGTCCAGATTATAGTCATTACATTTCTTTTACTTATAAACTTAATAAGTAAACTTTTAAACCATTTATTTATATATACCTTTTATAAATTAAACCATACTTGTATAATGTGTATACTTCCATTCCAACATGTTTTTAACATCAATATAGCATATGAAAAAGTATATCAAACCTTGATCAAAAGTAAAAAAATCCGTTTTACATGTTAATATGTTTCGTAGATGGTGATTTACTATATAAACATTATATGCACATAAAATCACAAATGTAAAGAGTGTAGGGTTTTTAGATGACCTTAGGATGAAGTATGATGAAGAGAAACAAGATCTAAACCCTAGTTTAAAATCAAAACCCAAGCTTCCAAGACTAGAAAACCCTAATTTCCAAGGAAACCCTAATCTTACACTTTTCTTGATTACCCCTTTTAAATACTAAACCAAGCCTTCAATACACCTTAGGATACCTTAGATATGATGTTAGATCACTTGAATACTTGGTAGGAAAAATTTTATGGATTATTTAGGGGTGTTTGTGTTTAGCCGTGGCTAAGGAGGAAGAACAAGAGAGAATGAGTGAAGTTTTCTAGTAAATGAGATAGTGTGTGTGATATCTACTAGTATGCCCTTATTTATATACTACATGAGCTAGTCAATAACACTATTAGGAAAGTTAAGTCACTAGAAACCAAGGGCTTGATGAAATTAGGAAGAATATGGCTCAAGTTTACTTAGTCATGGTACATAAGCTTAAGGAGTTTTAAGTTGACAAGACTTTGGTTGATAAGAATGTGTGCTTTATGTCCCTCGGGTGCACTAATAAGCACACAAATTATAGGGGGAAGGACTTAGGATGGAGTATGCCATTTTATGTTATAATTCTAGTGATACTTGAAGTTTTAGGATGTATAGGTTAAGTATAAAGAGTATACTTGTAGCATTTGTTTTCTAGTTGGTTGCTTATAAGAAGAATTCGGCTAACATGATAAATACTGGTGAAGTTTTACAAATCTTTAAGTATTGGGTATTAATAAGGGTATTGTTGAAGTCGATTTAGATAAGTTTTGTGTTCCCGTTGAATGCCTAAATGGTATTTTATGCGAATCTGTAAAACGTTTTACTGGACATTAATAATAAAATATGGATGTTTATTAATTATCCTCCAAATAATTTTTATAACACTTGTTTGATGTAAATTTTAATTGTTTGATGTCTGTTTTCGTTGATTTGTTTGTTTTTTAGTTTAGCGATTTAGCTAAACGTTGGAAATTTAAAAGTGAACGCGTAAAAGTTTAAAATAAATAATTGGATGTTCATTGATGTAAAAAGGTGTGAAAATGTGAGTTGTTACAGTCTCCCCGTGTTAAAAGAATTGCGTCCCGCAATTCAGTTCGAGTTGCCTTCCGGAATAGTGTTGATGAAGAGGTGGTGATCCCATGCCTCATCTTAATCCTCCTAATATGTGCTAAGTCAATTTGCTATCTTAATGTAGAATTTCATTGGTACGAGTCTCAATACCTTGATGACGTTTAACTTGCCGGTGGGTTGTCCTAGGGTGACTAATGATACGTCTTCGCCTTTTTGGCTTAAGAATTTGGTGTAAGCCTGATGTCGACTTTATTTGTAGATGGTTGTAAGAGTTTACTTAGTTTTCATGATTATTAGTTGGGTTTCCTCGTGATAAATACATTCTATGAATGCGCACACAGCTTTGATATAATTAGAAAATTGTTTTCTTGACAAGAAGTTTTAGGGTGACTACGCTCAGCATGGCATGGTCCTTCCTGAATTATACATAGGTGATCAGGCTATGTATATTTGAGGGCTACGAAGCGATGCGTTCGATTTTGTCAAAATTGTGTTATGTATAAAGACGTATCAAAGAGTTTTATAAGATGACAAAATGTCTCACAAGGTGGATGTAAGGTTGTTGATAGGATGACAATAAAATGGTTACGAGAAATCGTATGATGGTTTATAAGACGATACTAAAATTGTTTATGAGGTGGTATCAAAATAGTTTTTGAAGGAATCACGTGACAGTTCATAATGTAATAGTAAGGGGTTTATGTTTGTCGGTAAAAATTGATAACAAAAAAATTTAACCATGGAAACGGTTTATGAGGGACATCAAAATAGTTTATTGTGTGATAGTGATATGTTTCGTAAAATCATAATGTTTTAGTAAGTGGTTTGCATGAATAAATAGAGAGTTGAAATAAGATTGACAGAGTTTTCATAAATACCATAATTTGATAGATAATTGGGTTTATTGTTTTTCCCTCCAAAATACTACATGTTTTCTTAATTCTACAAATCTCCAATTCAAGCATGGTACTATGAATCATTGAAACAAGTTGTTATATGCGCTATCCGAATTGGCTGGGCACATGAGCTCCTTGAGTTTCCTGAAGTCTCTCTTGTCCTGAGCGGGACTCCTGATACCGTAGCCAATTGCCGCTCTTTCTATTACAAAACCTGCTCTCACGGTTTACGAGTAATCTTCTTCGCATTTGCCTCAGTAGTCTTAATCCTAGCACGCAATGAAGCATTCTCTGCCTCAGTAATGTCTACCCTGTTGATAAAAATAATTCCTAAAAATATTATTAATATTTTTCATATCTTTACGTTTTGATAATCACAAAATATAAAAACGTTCAATGTAAAATTAAACGTAAACAAGTAATTAGTAGTAAATTTTCATTTCGAAAATTATATCACTTAAAGGTATGAATAAATAAATGCTTAATGCATTTTATGATCAAAGGAATTTTTTATTCAACCTCACACTTTTATAAAATATTGTAAACATTTTTATAAACATTACAAAACATTTTATACAATTAAAAGAAATGTTATTCAAAATAAACATTTTGAAATTCAAAATTTCGGGACTTATAAAAAGGGCTTGAAGTTTGAAAATTTCCTTACACAAAAGGGATAAAACTGAGGAGCGGCCCAGTCTAGGGCAGCTCCCCCTTAATACACGGCGGCCCCCTTTATAAATTAAGGGGACGGCCCACGCCCACCTATTTAAAGGGACGCCCATAGGTAGAGATCCTTCCAGTTTTTCCTATAAATACTGGACTTTCTCTCCTCTATTTTCTCCCTTTTACCACTCATTCTTTCTGATAAAAACAGGCACACATCTCATTAATCCTTTGATCATTTAATCATAAAGCTTTATTTCTAAGTGATCCAAGCTCAATTCCTCAAGTGCAAGAGAAGAATACTTCCATCATCAAGTGAAGAAGTATTACACCTTTGTGTGTTGTTGCAATCTTATTGCATCATATCATAACTTGTAAATCATTGTAAATCTTGTAAAGTTGTGTAGTTGTTAGATCTAGGTGATTGTTGTAAGTATAGTTGGATCTTGGTGATCTTTCCTAGTAGTGTTAGTTAGGTGTGATTATAGTAGTGGCTTGGTGAAGTAGTGGTGTGAAGAAAACTAAGGTGTGAAGAAGTTGTGTAGTCGTGATCAAGTCGTGAAGCAAAGTTGGGTAGTGAAGTTGTGAAGTTGTGGTAGATTGGTTCTAGCTAAGATTAGAACTCGACATCTAGCTTAGTGTCAAAAATCAAGATAAGCAAAGTTGTGTAAGGTTTTTCTCCGCCATAAGGGAGCTTGTCTGTCTTAGTGAAGAAAACTTTAGAGTTGGTGCTCGAAGGACGCTGGAGTAGGGCGAAGAGGTGCTTTGTTACCGAACCACTATAAATCCTCGCGTTGTGGTTTGATTGTTCTTACTCTTATCTCTTGTCTTACATTAATTTCTCATACTATCCTATTAATTGTTTAGATAAGTATATTGTTCATATTGTGCAAGTGTTGAATTTACATAAAGTCGAATCTAGAATTTTTATAAACACTTTAAACCTTAAATTAAAATGTAACACCCCCAAAATGGGTCGCAGCGGAAAAGGATCCGGGGCGTGTTACTTCAAGATTAACAACACAAGATATATATAAGAACGACACAAAAGTCGTTTAGATTGATACATTGGATTTAAATAAAAGACATATTACAAAAGCTTATAGCTTTACTTGTTCTTTGTTTAATATTACAAAAGATAACATAGATTTCCCAAAACATGATGCACATAAGTCTTTAACAGTGCAATCCAAAACATAATCCAATGCATCCTTGGCACCTCGTGCCTATTGACCTCCTGAAAACATTGCTTAAAACGTCAACAAAATTGTTGGTGAATTCATAGGTTTATGTATTTAAATTATGCAGGACCGCAAGACTTTCGTGAATGTTAAAACCATATGCCAACAATCAAAAACCAGATTACTGTTGCATAAGCTCATGACACCGAAGCACAAACCTAATTTGCTATTTTTAGCAGTTATTTTTGACCGTACAGATGTTGTCAACCCGCAACATTTCCAAGTATGACATGGTCAAACGTTCGTTCCAGTGATAGCTAATCACACCAAACGGGGAGGTTAAATTACAATAGATCTATCTTAAAATTTGCTGCTCTCATAATGCAAGTTAAACTACTAACATTCCTATGCAATATTGACCAGTTAATGATTAATGGGACTCAGCAGGGTTATCGGATACTTAGGCCAACACATAATCAATATATTTAAAACACTTGCTGTTCCAATTTATAAAACAAGCATGTTCTATACCCCGAATAATAATAGGTAAAATCAGTTAAAAACTTATAAAAAGTAGGGGATCATGAACTCACCTTGAGTAATATAGTCCATAATCACGGATAAAACGTCACGCAAGACGATAGATGCAACCTATTTAAGTTTAGGTCGTATTAAGTAGAGTAACTTTAATTAATAACATTGAATATAATCTTATTGTTGTTAAATAAGTATATCATTCTGGCTATCATAATTAAGAGGTCCATGACTTGAAGTCACTAGGTGTTAGGCACTTTAAATCGTAAATCCAACAACCCCCCCCTTACCACCCACTGTTTTGTCGATACGCCATCCGAAGAGGCCTCATTATGAAACTCACCTAGTATTATAGCACTTTGATAACCACTCAATATTCTATATAGCATAATCAACGACTAATCGTTTTAGTAAAATAATATTTATAAAGTGAAAAATCGTTTTTAAATATACCTATTTCGTAAAAATCGACCCTAATTTGGTTCGTTTTAAGCCGTTGCTCGCGTTTCTTTTCGTCCAAGTCTTAGTAGTAAGACGAGTGTGATCCAAAATATTACATTTTCAAGTTTTTGAATTTCTACGATGAATAGTGTTTTTACTGTTCACAACAGCTATTTTACTCGTTTTTAGGTTTTAATTAACGTAAAACCCGTTTTTGTCGTATCTTATTCGTTATAGCTCCGTTTTTAGCGATTCTTTCGAGCACGCTCTCGTAATTGAAAGTTTTATCATATTATGGATGTTTATAAGGTATAATTTATTGTGGTTGATAAGTACTTTTTATAAAAATTGTTTTATAAAAGTATTAACTATCTTAAACTTGTAAATGGCGTATCTTCTTCGTTATTAATCGGTTTTTCGAGTTCTTTTATGATCACCATGATCCTTGGTCATGTAGTTATTTTATAAAATCATTTTTAAAACATATATGGAAATCTTCGAATTTTACAAAAAACCCTAAGATATTATTTTCCAAAATGTGTTTAAAACTTGTTTTATGTATTATTTAATTTAGTAGTTTACTTTAAAAACCCTAATAACTATATGTAACATATGTGATACTTATATTAATGTCCATTAGTCCATATATTTTTCATTTGTCCATGATTAACAAGTTTAACAATTTACTTTCCATTATTTTCACATGTGAAGATTAAGAAAACTTATAAAACCCTAATTTAACCTAAAAAGGTTTATACTATAACCATATGTTAACATTACTTTTATTTCCACTTTTCCATGATATATATGACCATATGACATAAGAATAAGTGCATAAAATCATAAACATAAATAATAACTCATTTTACATATTAAAAAGTCCTTAGTGGTGATTATTAGCCTATATTTATCATATAAACACTTAAAATCATAATGAAGTATAAAGTATTAAAGGAATTAAGAAGACCTTAGAGGATGATGGTAGAGATGTGAAACAAGTTTTAAACCGTGTTAGAATCAAATAATCTAAAGCTAAACAAGCTTATAATAACCTAGATTAGGTTTTGAAACCCTTAATCTTCCCTTTTCTTTCTTAATCCTTGCAATTGATGAACAATGCGTTTGAAACACTTTAGTGGGCCTTAGGATTTAGTGATAAAGGGTTGTAGGGTATTGTATAAAAAGGTTGTTTGGTGTGTTTTCTTTGTTATTTGGGCCGTGGGTTTTTAGAGCATATAGGTATAAGAGAATGAATATTGTATTTTTGATGTAATGAGTTTATGGTTTAGTTTACCTTATGCATGGCATGTGTATGTTTATAGTTAAAATATCTCTTTTAACTTATCCCTTGGTTACGTTCTTAACCATTGGCACATGGTTAAGATAGTCTAAGGTGTCTCATGGGGTATGATTTTGTTTTATAGTTCTTTTTCTTTATTTAGCTATGATTTTTTGCTTGTTGAATAAGTCGTGACCTTTGACTTATTATTTTGGGTCATATATACATTTATGTGATGTTATATGTTTTGTTTTGGGGGGTGTGAGGGGGGGATAAGAGGGGGGGAGGCGTAGGGTTGAGTGTGGGGTTCGGTGGGGGCGTTCCGGGGGTTGGACGTTTTAGCGTGGTTTCGGGTTCGTGTTGCTAGGGAGGTGAATTGTTTTTGTTGATGGTCTTGGGCGGTTGGTGCAGTGTGTTGTTGATGTTTTTATCGGAGAGGGTGGGTTTTTTGGGAAGCTGGTAGGCAGGGGTATTGGGTTGGTGATGGGGGTGGGGTAGAGTGTGGATTGTGTGCATGGGAGGGGGTTAATAGGGTGGGGGGGTCGTTGGGGCACGGTGGGAGGCGTGGTGTCGGTGTTATTTATCGGGATATGGGGCGTTGGGGAAGGGGGGGCGTAGGTCTTTGGGGATTGGATAAGGGGTTGGTTGCGTTTGGTCTTGTGGGGGGAGGGGGATGGGGGGGTGGGATTCTTAGATGATGTTTCAAACTTTTCTAATTTGAGTTTCAAATCATACTTTTCTCTTAAAGCCTCTGCTAACTTATTTTTAAGCTCTGTAATGGAATTATCTCTTACCTTAACATCATATTTCAAAAATGCAATGTCTTCCTTATAAACAGCTTCATTTTTTATAAACAACAATTCTAGCTTCTAATGATTCTAAGCCTAATTGATAACCTATAATTTTTAGGTTAGATTTTTTAAGCTGCTCTTTCTGTTTATCAAAGTGTTCTTTTAAGGACTCATAGGATTTTAAGCAAGCTTTGGAGCAAGTGGATACCTCAGAGTTTGAACTTGATGAACTGGATAAACCTGAAGACAAATAGGCCATTAGAGCAAAGTCTGTGGGTCCTTCTTTAGCCTGAAAGCTCCAATCATTACCACCTATCCCATCTTGAACAACTAAGTCATTTGCAGGAGTCTCTAATGGTACAATTCTTCTTGGAACATCTCCATTTCTATTCCCCTGATTCCTTGGTGCCTTGCATTCTCTAGCAAAGTGACCTCTCCTGTGATAGTTGTAACATTCAACCTTTGTCTTGTCAAAGATAACAATTTCTTTACCATTGAAGTTCATATTCCTTCATGTCTTCTTTAAGAATCTCTTCACTCTCATGGTAAGCATGGCCACCTGCCATTTGAGATCCATCTCTTCACGATCATCAGTATCAATCTGCTCTAGGTCTTTATTGTCCAACTGTTGACTATTAGATTGACTGACAAAGAAGGAAAACATGACATCATTAGCATAATATGAGGAAGAAGCTTGTCCCTGTGAGTTAGCAGTAGAAACTTCATGAGCAGTATTAATTGCTTCATTAGTACTACTAGTGTTTTCTGAAGATATAAAAGTTACATTCTGAGAGTTTGAGCTTGATTGGCTTTTAATCTCATCTTCATACACCTTCAAGTTTTTGTACAAGTCATCCATGCTCATTGTGTCTAGATCAGATTTGTTTCTCATGATCAAGGCAATATTATTCCAAGATAATGGTAGACTTCTTAATAACTTAAGATTTGCATCTTCCTAGGAGATAACTTTACCATAAATTTCCAATTGGCTGATGAGTTTCTGAAACCTATCATAGGTTTTATCCAGTCCTTCAGATCTTGATGTAGTAAAATTCTTATATTGCTGCTTCAGAATGGTTTTCTGCATTTTCTTTGATTCTTTGTTGCCTCCAAACATGGTCTTGATAGCTTCCCATAGGGTCTTTGCATCCTTAATTCCATGAAACTTCAATAGGTGCTCATCAGGAACGGCCAACAACAAAGTGCTTTTTGCTTTCAATTCATTCTTTCTTGCTAGCTTTTGTTCAACAGTTTTGGGAGGAATGGGACCTTCAGTACTAGCTAATGTAATAGCAGGTGCATCACCATTCACAATAACCTCCCAAAGAGCATAATCAGTGTGAGTAAGATATTGCTCCATTCTCATGCTTCATAGATCATAATCTCTAGTTTTGAGTACTGGAAGTTTTAGTGCAGACACTATTTGGGTAGTTTCTGACTGTGATTCCATCTTTTCTTTGATTATGAGATCTTGTGTAGATATAGTATTCTTCTTATTCAGAGTTTCTCAACAAGCTCTGATACCACTTGTTGATCCCAATGAACAGATCTTCCTAGCTTGTTAAAGCTTAGTTAACCTAGATAAATCCAAACTAACTATAAGAGAAACTATGATTGTGAATGCTACAAGTTATGCGGAATCTAACTTGTAATACTAAGAAGAACAATGAATACTAAACTTTGAATATATTGATTGCTAATATTCTACCTGGGTTACAGAATAACTAACTATGAGATATGAATTCTATGCTTGTCTCTAACTATGTCGTACGGTTCCTTTTATACATTAAGGAAACCCTGATAGGCTTACAAAACGCGTACAATGATAATGCATATCTATTCCTAATTTAACTCATGCATATCATAATAGCAGTACTAATTATATAAGACTAACAACACTAACTATTAACTAACAGTACTATACTAGCAGTACTAACAATGTACTGGCAGTACTAACTAATATAAATAACAGTACTAATGACTTAGACTGTTTTCATAAATCTTCATCAGCAGCACTAACCATCACCAACAGTATCAAGTTGAACCAGCAGTACTAACTTGTAGAAGTCCATAATTCCTAATATAAATGATTGTGTTATTAGTAATGGTCAAACTTATGCTAAAAGATAACACACTCCTAGTAGGATCGACTGCGTTGAAATTCCATCAGGAAGTTCACGACAAGTTGCACGGTTCAATCAAAACTTGGACGTCGACTCCGAAAATTATATCACATACCCCTAATAGTATGTATAACACATTCCAATTGCCAAAAACACAACACCGTATCTCAATTTTCTCAAAAACCAACTATGTCCATATTTTTAGAAACTTGCGGACCACGGATCCACCATAGGTAGATCCGTTCATTATTTAGATGGATCCGTGTGTCACAGATCGCGGGTAAATAACTGATTTTAAACAAATTGGGACCACAAGAATTATTAAACAAACACACGCACGAACTCATACACCAAAGCCCTCAAACAAACATAACTCTAATCGAAAACTGGAGCAACTAATCTACAAGATCATCAACAAATCATCAATCTATAACAACTATTGTAAGTGATTCATCTTATTTTCTATTTAATTTCATATCTAGGGTTTTAATTTTGATCAAATCACATAATTTGGGACTTTTAATTTTGCTTGTTATTTTCGTACAATTAGAACTAAGATATAACAATGTATAACTACTTTGATACTCAAAAAGCATAATTGAAGTGATTTGCCAATAATCAATTTTTGACAAAAACCCCAAGTAATGATTTTCACTTCTAGGAACTTTTCAAAACAAGGGTTGTTTAACTACAATGTTAATACAACGCAAAAAAAATTTCTTCATACATTAAGATACTTGAATGTGTATACGAAATGTTTAACTTATAAGCATTGTTCGATTCATTCATTTAGAGCAATATCAAACATTGGTTGTGCATCAAGGTTTGCTTATTATTATTATCATCACTATTTTCATTTTGTTAGAGTCAAGCAAACCGCACCTCCACATCAAGTCCATATAGACACACACTTAAAGTTTGCATTGTGTCTCTACTTCTTGCTTATTGAGTCATTGTCATTTACCTATAGGTGAAATTACTACATATAGTAATCAAATAGACTACAAATAAACTAAAGATTATCTACCTAGAGTTCATTGTTCAAGACAAATGGATGAAGAACTTAGGGATTCTTGCAGCATTCTTGAAAAGCGTCTCTTCCATGAAGGAAGAATTGTTACTCCATCCTTCATTGCCGAAAACAACATGCTCCCTTTCTTTTAAGGTATAGGTTTCGAGCCTTTTCTCACTCTCAATGAACCCATATATCCTAGATTTGTAGTTAATGTGGAAAACAAGAAAGGGGGTTAAATAGTTTATTGCTTTTTAATTTAATGTTTATGTTGTTTATGAAACATAGATTCGACTTTTTGTGAATTCAATACTTGCATAATATGAACAATATAAATATGTAGAAGCAAATAAAAGATAAGAGTTGGAAAGATTAAACCACAAAACAAGGATTTATAGTGGTTCGGTTACGAAGCTCCTCTTCGGCCTACTTCACTCCCCGAGCACCTAACTCGAGAGTTTTCTTCACTATGTCAACAAGCTCCTTTATGGCGGAGAAAACCGTACACAACGTTGCTTATATCAATTTCTGACACTAAGCTAGATGTCGAGTTCTAATCTTAGCTAGAACCAATCTATCACAACACAACTTCATGACTTGTTCACGACTTCACAACTTCACGACTACTTTACAACTTCACTATACAACTTAGCTTCACACCTTGATCATAACTACACAACTTCTTCACACCTTCACGACTTCACAACTTCACACCTTCACAACTTCTCCTCACCACACTACTTATGTCACAACTATCTAACACTACTAGAAAGGATCACCAAGATCCAACTATACTTACAACAATCACCAAAACCTAACAACTACACAACTTTACAAGATTTACAAATGATTTACAAGATATGATGTGGATGCAATAGGATTGGAATATACACTTGGGTGTAATACTTCTTCACTTGATGATGGAAGTATTCTTCTCTTGCACTTGAGGAATTAAGCTTGGATCACTTGGAAACAAAGCTTTATGATTAAATGATCAAAGGATTTTAGTGAGATGAGTGGGCTGTTTTAGAACAGAAAGAATGAGTGCAAAAGGTGAGAAAATAGTGGGGAAAAGTCCAGTATTTATAGGACAAACTGGAGGAGCGTCAGTCTATGGGCGGTCCCCTTAAATAGGGGGGCGGTCCCCTTAAAATTAAGGGGGCCGCCCGTGTATTTAAGGGGGCCGCCCTAGGCTAGAGGCTCCCCAGTTTGTCTTTTGTGTAGGGGAATTTTCTGGAACATTTCTAGCCGTTTTAGGTCCGAAAATTTGAATTTCAAAATGTTTATTTTGAATAAAACATTTCTTTTAATTGTAGAAAATGTTTTGTAATGTTTATAAAAATGTCTACAACATTTTATAAAATTATAAGGTTGAATAAAAATTTCCTTTGATCATAAAATGCATTAAGCATTTGTTTATTCATACCTTTAAGTGATTAAATTATCGAAATGAAAATTAACTACTAATTACTTGTTTACGTTTAATTTTACATTGAACATTTTTATATTTTGTGATTATCAAAACGTAAGGATGTGAAAAATATTAATAATAATATTTTTAGGCATTATTTCTATCAACAATCTCCCCCTTTTTGATGATTACAAAATTTAAACTCATTAAATGTAGAATTATTTTTAAACAAGTATTTAGTGAGTTTTATGTCATTTCTCCCCCTTTTTGTAAAATCAAAAAGGCATCGTCGAGAATTGCAAGTAAAAACGATCGACTAAAAGCGTTTCTTATTAAATATAATTATTCCATGGGAATGGTAGATAACACTCTCTTCACTAAAAAGAAAGACTCCAACATCATTATTGTCCAAATATATGTTGATGACATTATATTCGGATCAACTTGTCAAGAAATGTGTGATGACTTTGCCAAGATCATGCATGATGAGTTTGAAATGAGTATGATGGGGGAACTAAACTTTTTCTTACGATTAGATGATGGAATATTTTTTAATCAATCAAAATATATTAAGGAAATGCTTAAGAAATTTGGACTAGAAGACTCTAAGTCAATAAAAACCCCTATATCTATGGAAACCAAACTCACAAGAGACGAAGAAGGTGAGTCCGTAGATAATACCAAATATAGAGGCATGATAGGTAGTTTATTATACTTAACGGCAAGTAGACCCGATATCATGTTTAGTGTTTGCCTTTGTGCACGCTTTCAAGAGGATCCCAAAACCTCTCACCTAGAAGCGGTTAAACGTATCTTCCGATACATTAAAGGCACTATGCATTTAGGATTATGGTATCCTAAGGGATCCGGCATAGAAACAATAGTTTATGCGGATTCGGATCATGCGGGAGATTACGTAGATCGCAAGAGCACTAGTGGTGTTTGCACGTTCATGGGATGTTGTTTAACATCTTGGTTTTTGAAGAAGCAAACCGCTCTTGCCATCTCCACAACCGAAGCGGAATATGTAAGCGCCGGAAAGGCATGTCAACAAGCCCTATGGATGAAACAAGCTCTCGTAGACTATGGCATTAGGTTAGACGATATTCCAATAATGTGTGATAACAAAGGGGCTATAGACTTAAGTAAGAATCCCGTTCAACACTCACGAACAAAACACATAGAAATTCGCCACCACTTCCTCCGTGATAATGTTCAAAAAGGAAATATCTCTATAGAAAAGTCTCATCAGAAGATAACATAGCCGATATCTTAACTAAACCACTTAAACGTGAACCATTTAACTACTTACGCCTAGGTCTAGGAATGATGGAACAAATTGACTAAGTTTTCAGCACTAAAAATTAGAAATGAAATATTTGTCAAAAATCTGAGAAAAAATTTTCTCAGCAGGTGGCGGCCCCCTTAATTCATAATGGGCGGCCCCTTAATTTTAAGGGGACCGCCCAGACTTTAAGGGGACCACTCACTGAACAATTTTTTTTCTCTTTGTGTCTAGGCTTTTGTTTTGCACAAAAACACAAGATTGGGAAAAACCTATAAGCAAACTTTTACAAATTCCTCTATCTAAATACATATCTCATTATACATATATATACAATAGTCCCAATTCATTATTTTCTAAAAAAGTCTTTCTCACATCTAGGATCACATGAAAATTAATTTTCATATATTGTTGAGATATGCTAAAAACATTTTTTTTTCACATATGCATAATGGTCTCTTACTTGTTGTCAAAAATATATAATCCAATATATATTTTCGATAATCTTGGTTGAGCAAAATTAAATCAAGGAGCCTCTGGATTATTTCTTAGGTTTTCATGTCTTAGTGTCGAAATAATCTCTACTCCACATCTGTCGCATTTAGGCACACACTAGTATTTACACAAATGTTCGGTTTGTTTTTAACTTAAACTCTCTTGTCAAAAAAAATGCTTTGTGTATTATATCTAGTTGCTATGTTCTTCACTCTTTTGGTCCTCTATTCATAAATGCTTATATGCCAAAATTTTGTGAAATTATTTTATCCTACATCTTGTCATATATATGTAGATTGTTGAATGCTTAATTGTTATGTGTTAAAACATCTTAATTGCCATAAAAGGATGGACTTGCTGCAAATCAACCACCAAAACTGAAACCCTCACAAAACTTTTAAGAAAAATCAATTTTTGGAAAATCTGGGAAATTACATTGGGCGGCCCCCTTAATTCATAAAGGGCGGCCCCTTATCTTTAAGGGGACCGACCCCTAATTAAGGGGACCGCCCTAGCTGGCACGGGAAAACAGTATTTTTCATTCCTCCTTAACCTAATACCCTCTAGACTTAGCTATTGTTTCCCTAAATTCACAAACAATTCTTGGATTTGTTCCCTTAAATTTTCATTATTCCCAAATTTATACCTTTCCCCCATTATAAATACATCCTCAACCATCATTATCACAATCATCCTCACCAATGACACCTCCCAACAAACCCATATCCAAACCATCAAGGGTATCCAAAATGAGTTTGAAACCCATTTGGAGGAAGAAACTCAATCCTTGTAACACATCCAATGAACTCAATATAAGTTTACCTACACCAAAGCCAAAACCACTCACCCCTCATCATGAACCAACTCAAGAAAACAATCACCCAAATCAAGCATCACCAAATCCTTACATTAAGGACACTCCTAAATCACTACAAATTGTTTCACTTCCTCCATCTCCCATCTCACCCATCAATACAAATGATACTCACACTCAAGCTTCCCTTCAAAGTGACAACCAAATTCAACACATACCCCCTCTATCTCCAAGTAGAGAAAGCCTTGTTGATGACATTAATCAACTTCAAGACCTATCAAACCTTCTAGCCATGCATCTATCCCAACAACAACAAAACAACAATTCCTCATCACCTTACTCTCTAAACCTACCACACACCCTCAACATTAACCAAGTTCAATCTCATGTTGGGTATTGCCCTTGTTGCATTTTCACCCAAAAATAATTCGTTTCCTTAATTGAGGATATCAATTGGATTGAATTCCTCCTAACTCGACCACAACCACCACCGAGAGTCCAACGAGACTATCCTCCCATGACCGCCTCCGCTCCAAACTCTCCATCCACAATCAACTAATCTTACCATATTCCTACAAATAATCGTTCAACCCTTTTGAATCACAAGCAAGTACAAAATCCTTCTATGGCTATTTAGGATTTTTTTTAGTCTTTTGTTATATCAATATGCTTCTAAAGCATATTAGTTTCTATGTATGCTTGTGTGTAATCTACACACATTGTCCTAAATGAATAAAGTATCTTTTGCTTTAATATTGCTTGCTCTTGTCTTATTTTTCCTTCCTTCTTGCTACTTGTTAGAAATATTTGTATTGTTCTAACTCGATTTTGTAGCTAAGAAACCATAACTCGGATCCTTGGTGCCCTCGAACGAGGGGGAGCACACATTAAGGGGGAGCTTTTATTCCGTCGTTTTTACTTGCAATTCTCGACGATGCCTTTTTGATTTTACAAAAAGGGGGAGAAATGACATAAAACTCACTAAATACTTGTTTAAAAATAATTCTACATTTAATGAGTTTAAATTTTGTAATCATCAAAAAGGGGGAGACTGTTGATAGAAATAATGCCTAAAAATATTATTAATATTTTTCACATCCTTACATTTTGATAATCACAAAATATAAAAACGTTCAATGTAAAATTAAAACGTAAACAAGTAATTAGTAGTTAATTTTCATTTCGATAATTTAATCACTTAAATGTATGAATAAACAAATGCTTAAAGCATTTTATGATCAAAGGAAATTTTTATTCAACCTTATAATTTTGTAAAATGTTGTAGACATTTTTATAAACATTACAAAAAAATTTCTAGAATTAAAAGAAATGTTTTATTCAAAATAAACATTTTGAAATTCAAATTTTCAGACCTAAAACGGCTAGAAATGTTTTAGAAAATTCCCCTACATAAAATACAAACTGGGAGCCTCTAGCCTAGGGCGGCCCCCTTAATTTCAAAGGGACCGCCCATAGACTGACGCTCCTGCAGTTTGTCTTATAAATACTGGACTTTTCTCCACTATTTTCTCATCTTTTGCACTCATTCTTTCTGTTCTAAAACAACCCACTCATCTCACTAAAATCCTTTGATCATTTAATCATAAAGCTTTATTTCCAAGTGATCCAAGCTTAATTCCTCAAGTGCAAGAGAAGAATACTTCCATCATCAAATGAAGATGTATCACACCCAAGTGTATATTCCAATCCTATTGCATCCACATCATATCTTGTAAATCATTTGTAAATCTTGTAAAGTTGTGTAGTTGTTAGGTTTTGATGATTGTTGTAAGTATAGTTGGTTCTCGGTGATCCTTTTTGGTAGTGTTAGATAGTTGTGACATAAGTAGTGTGGTAAGGAAAATTTGTGAAGGTGTTAAGTTGTGAAGTCGTGAAGGTGTAAAGAAGTTGTGTAGTTGTGATCAATGTGTGAAGCTAAGTTGTGTAGTGAAGTTGTGAAGTAGTCGTGAAGTTGTGAAGTCGTGAACAAGTCGTGAAGTTGTGTTGTGATAGATTGGTTCTAACTAAGATTAGAACTCGACATCTAGCTTAGTGTCGGAAATTGATATAAGCAATGTTGTGTACGGTTTTCTCCGCCATAAAGGAGCTTGTTGACATAGTGAAGAAAACTCTCGAGTTAGGTGCTCGGGGAGTGGAGTAGGCCGAAGAGGAGCTTCGTAACCGACCCACTATAAATCCTTATGTTGTTGTTTGATCTTTCCAACTCTTATCTTTTATTTGATTCTACATATTTATATTATTCATATTATGCAAGTATTGAATTCATAAAAAGCTGAATCTAAGTTTTCATAAAGAAACATAAACATTAAATTAAAAAGCGGTAAACTATTCAACCCCCCTTCTAGTTTTCCAAAAAATCTCCAAAGGTAAGTGTATAAGTCACCCAAGTGTAACGTATAACTCGCCCTAAGAAAGATGTATAAATCGTCTTTCAAAGATTGTATAAATCGCTGTATTGAAAACGGTATAAATCGTTGTATGTTGATGATGTATAAATCGCCGGATTTTGTACTACATATAAATCGCTAGATTTCGTACTATGTATAAATCGTTGGATTTTTTAAATGTATAAATCACTGGATGTACACACGTATAAATCACTGAATCCAAAAACGTATAAATCACCAACTTTGACACACGTATAAATCGCCAAAACTACACACGTATCAATCACCATATACCCAAACGTATAAACCGCCGAATTCAACATGTATAAATCGCCGGAATCAAACACGTATAAATCGCCGAATTCAAACAGTGTGTATAAAAGCCGTCTTCAAACACTTCAAATCACTTAAAAACACAATTTTTGACGTTTTTACTTGAATTCACTTGTACTTCTTGCTATTCTAAGACTGGGAGAACCTTAAAAACACAAACTTTATGGATTTTAACACAAAAGATTTGAAATCAATATTCTTGTACCCAAACCCTTTTTCGAACCAAAAACAACAAAAATATGAAGATTTTTGAGTTTTTCCAAAGATTTTCTTGTACAACTACCCTAGACTAAGATAATAAAAGAAGAAAGTTAAGAGCTTTATGGTTTAAAACACACAAAATATGAAAATCCTTTGTGATGGTTCGAACTAAGACCACGAGTAGACAAGTAAACTAAACGCACACAAAACCAAACAATATCACCCAATGGCTCTTGATACCAATTGAAAAATACTAGATTATCTAAACTCACAATCAAATGTATAAAGAACTAGAGAGATAAAGGGAGGGATGAATACTTCTAGAGAGAGAAAGGAAAAAAGATATATTAGATTAGAAAAGTGAACAACCAACCCTCTCCAAGGTATGGAGAGGGGTATAAATACTCTAGAGTGGTCGGCCATATGGACCCTTGATGGGCTTTCCATAGGCCTTGGTCTTTACTAGCCTATTTAGTTTCCAAATATTACTTTACGAGCTATCAACCGATATAATGGAAGTGACTAACACTTTTCGTGATCCTAACAATATGTTTGCGCAGCCTGAGTGTATCTTTACTGTCGGTATAAGTTGTTTGTGTAAAACCTTTTTTAAGCTAGTTGATGTAATTTGTGTTGTACCTTTGTGTGTGATATCATACAATAAAAGAATTTTTTTTAACTGTTAGCTCTAACTACGTATAACAGGACGTTACCTGACAGCGTCGGATACTGAGCTCCGTGATTGACTCCAGTCTTCGGTATTCCAAATTAAAATGATTGAAAGTCATTGCTGCATGCATTCGTAAATCGCCCGAAAACTTTAGTAGCATGCCCTTCTGATGGAGCAACGCCCATTGTCGCATTTCGGTCGATACTAATGCTCTTAGCTACTGGACTTAGTGGTCCAGGTCTATCAACAGGCACATGTGGAGAAAACATGTTTGACGGAAGACGTTTACCAACACCTGCCAAAGTAAGGAAACAAATTTTTTAAAGAAGCTCCATGAATATAAAATCTTATTACCTAGTAACAACTCAATTGGTTGGGATCTAACAGCATCTGAAACATCAAACTGAGTAGCAATGAAGTTGTATACCTAGCCGTGAAATAGAGTCTGATTCGACGTGGGCGGCAGGAATATTCCTGAAGCGTTCAAAAACCGTCAAAATAGGAATACAGTGTCGATATGGCATGCCACAGTTTTCAATACTATAAGCAGGTTCAGTATGAGGTTCAATTGACACTTGAAACTCGCTAGCATTAACAGACATACTCAAGAAGGTAGGTAACAAACGACATCACACATTTCTGCAGGATTCAGCGTCCTGAATACTTTCAGTAGACTCCTTACGCCTTTCAACATGGACATCTATAAAGAGCCAAAAACCAAAAAAAGAAAAAAAATGAATCATTAGTGGAACAAACCTCTAAACATAGAAAAAAACAATCATCTACAATTCCTTTTCAATAGGAGTTGTAACCTTTCGTTCGACACTGGATGATGTGCCAGTGATTTCAACATGTTCACCTGTATGATCAAACACAACAGGTTCCTTTACAGCTGGCACTAAGCCCGACTGCTGAACCAACGACATTTCAAACTCATGATTGAACCGCTGAACATTACCTGTTTTCACCAAATACCAAACATAAAACGTCAAATTAATAGATAAGCAATGGTAGTAGGAGCTTTAAAAACAAAAATTATTTACCTGTCGTACGACATTGCATTCTGCTTGTAAACTGAGACTGCTGACTTTTTCTTTTCATACTCTCAAGCAACACCAAATACGTAGGTCCTCTAAAGAATTTCCAGTCAACTGGAAAAACGCATAGTTCTAAATGGAACCTAATCTGATGAATGTGACTTATGGAGCCAAACAATCATAAAACAACATGGCCAACTATGAAACCAAACATACCTAATAACTACATGAACAAACTACCAACCATAAACAACAACAATTAGCATGTTAAAACCTAAAATGCAGAACCAACAACCTATAACCTAAGGCAAGTAACAAAGTACTTAGCCCCAACAACAACTGCAGCAAAATCTAAAAGTTTATCCTAAACAACAACAATTAATTCAGGTAAACCTAAAACACAAAAGCAACACCATAAAACCTATTAATTTAGCAAAACCTAAAACACAAAAGCAACACCCCAAAACCTATGAATTTAGGAATTACCCTAAACAACAACAATTAATTCAGGTAAACCTAAAATACAAAAGCAACACCCTAAAACCTATGAATTTAGCAAAACCTAAAACACAAAGCAACACCCCAAAAACTATGAATTAAGCAAACAAATAACAAAGAAACATACAAAATAAATGAGAAGAAAACGCAACCCTACTTGCGATAGATTGTATTGATTTTTTGTAGTGAATTGTTGTTGTTGTTGGTCTGAAAAAACAGAAATTAAGAAAAGGAACATGAACACTGGAGTCCACACCATATAAACCATCAAGGAAAATGGATTCCAGATGGCAATCATGCATAATGAGAATGAGCCACTTGGAATCTATTTTCTCAAAGAGAAAAGCGAGAGAGACTGGGTGAAGAAAGTATAGAGAGAGTAGACAGCTGGATGCGAATGACGAAAAAAATAAATATATATAGATTTGGATCCGGGTCAACGATCGGGTAGCGACCGGTTCCAACAACCTCGCAGACTGGTCGACCCGGTCGGAAACCCGACACATTAAATGCGGTATTTATGAAACGATGCTGGCTTTTAATAAAGTTTAAAAATAATTAATATAATCAGTGAATAATTTATGATATTTCATGCATGAAATTAATTATCAAATCAATTTTATTGCATGCTGATTAGGTGAGGGATTGTCTCGAAGTTTCATAAAAAGACATATCAATGAAGTAAAAATAAAACAAAATATATACTTAGGGGTGTTGATCGGTTCAGTTATCGGGTTATTCAGTTAGTTCGGTTCGGTTAGTTCGGTTAAATTTTTATTTTTTGGTCAACCCGAAAACCAAACCGAACCATAGAATTCAACATAACTGAACCAAAAATCGAATTCGAATTCGGTTCGGTTCTCGGGTTGACCCGAATAACCAGAATTTCACTATTTTTAAAAAAATTTAATAATTACATAGATTTTTAGTAAACAAAAAATTACTATTAACATAAAAAGTGTTTTTTTATATTATGATAACATTTTAATGATATATATATATATATATATATATATATATATATCTAAAATCTAATCTAAAACATATATATAGGAAGGATGGTGAAACAATGGCCTCCAATCAAAATTCTTGAAAATGCCACATAATTCATTTTGGCTGCCACATAGGACTGACCAATTTTATTAAGTCAACCCAAAAAAAAATAACTCCATCCCTTGATTTCCGGATTCCATAAAACTAGTGCGTAACAAAAAATTAATCAACCAATCCTTATCAAAAATCAAACAAATTATATATTATCAACTAAAATCAAAAACCCTATTCTAAATTCAATCAAATATAAAATCCCAAAAAAAAACACATAGTCAACCTAACCAAATCAATTATGATGATTAAACAAATAAAAAACAATAGTTTCTTCCTCCCTAACCCCGGTTTTTGTTTTAGGTGCCACGGTAACAAGGCAACGACAATCAAAATTTTTAAAATAATAACAAAATCAATCCATAATATGTTAAGTCGAATACTTTATTAGGTAAGAATTATTTTTTTGAATTTTCTTGGTATTTTATTTATTTATAAAAATAGGTTTTTAATTACTTAATGTTTTATGTTACTTGATCATTTTGTTGACAATGTTTATTTTTCTAATTGTTTAGCCGTTCTACCTAATGTTCAAGTATGCGCAAGTTACTCTATTTTCGTGTTTTATGCAGCAACAGTTTTCCGACCAGACAACTGAGCATCAGTTTTCCGACAATGTTGGTGATGATCACCTTAATTATGTAAGTTATTTTCAAAAAGATTCAAAAAAAGTCTTATCCATAAATTATGTAGCAAAGAATACATAAGTTTCTGTAAAATGCCTAAATTATAGCTATGATTTATTTTTTCAAAAACTAAATATCATTTCCTTAATCATAGTATAATAACCAAATTTGCATACATTACAAACCCTAATCACATACTTGAGAACTTTCTATATTAATTTTTAAGCAAATTTCTTATTAGTTTGAAAGTTTCTAACTAATTTCACTGTCAGCTGAGATATTTGTTGACACTGGCCTGATACGGTCAGTTATGGACGGTTACAACGTCTGCAGAAAGATGATTTGAAAGTTGGGTTATTAGGGGATCTTATTGAGCCATAACTGATCATTTTGGTATTATTGTTTCCCCTATATTGTTTGTATAATTAATCATATGTAGCAGAAATTTATTTATTATATTTCGTATTGAGGGTAAAACATGTTCTTTATGCTAATCAATATATATTCAGTTTGTTATAACTTAATGCCTCTTTGTTTCATTTTAATTGTCAATTTTAGTTTTATCAAGTGTACATAACCTTTAACATTAGTCTAAGTATTTTTTATAGTTTATACTAAACTTTGACATAATTTAAAAAAAAATCAATTATATATTCTATAAGTTTAATTTATATAGATTTTAAATCTATTTATTAATCCTAAAACAATTTCTTAAAGCAACCCGTCTAACGGACGGGCCTGAGGCTAGTAGATTTTATATATTATGATATATATATATATTTATATATATTATATTATATATATATCGGGTTTTCGGTCGAGTGCCAAACACCATATGCCCAACCTGAGATGAGAATCGAATTGGTAGTTCGGTTCGGTTCGTGTTTTGGCGAGAATTCAGTTCGATTATCTAGTTTCGGTACCGGTTCATTTTTCGGTTCGGTTCGGCTTTGGTTTTCGGTTTTTTTGGTTTTTCTGCTCACCCCTATTTATACCGACCTCAGTATGGGCCAAACTTGGAGCCCAATTGAGCGTAAAAAGATGGGTCGGTCAAACCGTCAGCATTGACTAACGCATATTGGCTATTGGTGTGTGTATATATATATATATATATATATATATATAATATAAATATTATAGATTGAAGGTTTAAAAAATAAAAAAGATCAAATATTCGTGAGATGATTAAAAAGAAAACTTTTTTTAAAAAGTCTCGAAAAAATTCCAAAAAATTCCAGTTAAAGCAGGTGGTATGTTGGTGCCTATAAACTTTTGTAAAAGAAGTTTTTTAATTTGAGTTTTTATACGTCTTTTTTTATGCGCAATATAAAAAGGAAATTTTGATGCCCAAAAAAAAATTTTGATGTCACAAAATTTTCGATGTTATAGTTGTTGCGCAATAAAATTTTGATGAAAATGAGTCAAAAGAAATTGGGTGTACAACAAAACGAATTTTGTGATGCTACAAAAAACCGATTTAATGCACAAACGTTTTTTTTCGCAAAACTATCCTCTTTAGTAAAACTCCTTTACAACTTTTTCAGTGCACCAACATCCACGATTCTTGTGGATTTTTCAGAATTTTTTAAGAATTTTTTAAAAAAAATAAATCTTTTTATCTTTCTCACGAATATTTGTCTTTTTATTTGATCTTTATCCTATATATATATATATATATATATATATGAACTAAAGGTCTATATCGTTGCCTCGTTGGAATCAGTGGTGGGCTGCACACCTAACAAGCTAACAGCCCTCAACGTGCTCAACTGTCCATTAAAATGATATGGGCCGTGGTACCCAATTCTGTGTTCATGGGTTCATAAAATTATGAAAATTACATACAAGAGAAAGTTTCACTTAACAAAACAAGTTAAGAAAATCTAACCTGGATGATAATATCATCCCAACACATTTCGAGAACAATTTAATTAGGCTTTCTTTCATGCATGCACGTCAATTAGAACTAGATATTTACGCAAAGTAGTTCTTCTCTGTTCGAAAAACATAAATATATGAAGTGCAGTGATACCATCTTCACATACTTAAATACCAAAAACGTAAACAAATCCAAGAATACAAATACCCAAATGAGAAACAAAAAACTTCTCCGTACTTATTAATTTGAAGCGACGGCAACAACCTTGAAGAAGTAAGTGGAATCGAGTTCTAGAGTTGAATCATTGCGCGCTAGCTATATATATGTAGCATTACTACTATTTTTTATTGCGAATACATCCTTTATTGTTTTTGTTGTAGCGGATTTTAGATATTTGAAACTTATTATCAATCAATTCTTCTTAATATTTGTGCAAAGTGTTAGATGCTATCATTTCATCACCATAAACACAAAATAAAAGAAAAGATTTTAGAGAGGGAGAAAGAACTAAAGAGATAAATAAAAGAGAGAAAAAATGGTTACTTGTTAAGAAAAGAAATGAGAAGCAATACCCTTCACCTTGTGTGGTGAAAGGTGTTTATAGTACATGGAGTGTTTTAACCCTAATTAGCTTAAGTGAATTCCCGTAAACTATGTTTTTCTTATAAAAGGCTCAGGAATAATAACGACCATCACTTTATGTAAAAACAAGGCTAACAATCTCCCCCTAACGGGTGGTCATTGAATTGTGGATCACTTATTGTGATGTCTTGAGTCTTAGAGCCTTGTATTTGTGGATCATCTTCTGTGAGGTCTGAGTCTTAAAGCTTGTATTCTTGGAATTCTTTCGAAATACTTTTACTTGCCATGATCTGGTTCTTGTCTTTAACTTGGATATTCTTTGACAAAATACTGATATCGAGGTATTTGGGCCTGATTTATCTTGACTACTGAATCTTTAAACTTTTTCCTTGAATCTTATCCACGCCTTCATCTGTATCTCACCCTCAGTGCTCAAGTCTTGAAGCTGCTGACAATCTCCCTCAAACATTTTCTTACCATATTACTTTACCACATCATGTCGAATATACTTTCTTCACAATTTAAAGGATAATCTTTTGTTATTGTTCCGCCTAATCGTGTTGACAATGTCTTTTTAAGGAATGTTTTGTACATCAGAGATTGGCAGAAGACTTGGACACTGTACTTAGATTTCATCATGTATTTATCTTTTCATCGAGCATAAGTCTTAATCTTAAAACCGCTAATGAGTTTGTAACCAACACGTATACTTGAAAATTGATGTGAGTGATAAACAAAAAATATAGACGAATATGCTTTTAATCATCGTCTTGAGTTCGGTTACATTAACCTCCAGTTCCGTGAGGACCATTTATAGTATAATAATGTACATGTGATCAGTATGTTCAATTTAGAAGATCATCCTTACGTTGTATCCCCTCAAAGAATTAATCCTCTAGACCGATTGCATTAGATTCACCGACTTGCTTGTTCTCATTACCGAAAGAGTCCTCAAAGTCCAAACAACACACGTAAGATGAATCAGATAGTTAATATCGTTCTGATTGACGTCCAATTCATAATACTTACCAATTTCGATATCCCCAGTTGACTACAAGCTTTATTCATTTAGAATCTCATAATCACCTAACCAAGCGTGTTTGAATGTTGGCTCAAGAAGGTTTTTCATCGTCACAGTAAATACTAAAGATATTACTCTGATGTTCTGGCAATTAAACACAAGAAAATCTAGACTTTTTTATACCAAATATTTGTATAATGATGTATGATATTGCTAATTTTGGAAATTGTGGTCTTATGAATTTTTGTTGATCTCGTGGCTCTAACTCTAGAATGCACATTTGTTATGGTAACGGAGCTGGAACTCCTGCGACCTTTCAATATTAACGATCGTCGAAATGAAAAGTCATAGAAACGGTGTATCTCCATGAAAATGAAACATAAATCTTTTGAAGATCCCTGAGATGTTAGGGAGGGTTGTACATTGCATCACTAGGTCCATGATGTCAGTCTTCAATATCATAATCATCTTTGAGCTTACCGATAGATTATGTATTGACCCAGTTTCTTCCTTATAGCGGTATGAGGCGTTCTTCCCTTTCTTTTCACCCTTTATCCTTACAATTCTTTTCATTCTTTAACCCCTTTAGTGCTTACCGAGACTTCTGACTATACCATTGTGGTTTGTTCCGCACTAGCCCATCTCAAGTCAAAATATTCCCCTTATTCTCACTTTACTCCTTTTTTCAATCATACCTAAGACTTCTACTCTATCTATTAGAGTGTTTCTGGGTAGATCCCTCCAGTTCTGGCTGGATCATGGAACGAATATACCTAACCTTAACCACTTAAACTCCTGAGGAAACTACATTTGGTCGGAATCCTTTGGGATTCCAGGAAGATCCAGATAACCATTTTGATAAAAAAATCAATCAACGTGTCCTGAGAAATCATTGAGACATAGTGATGTATTCCAGATCACCAAAAAGCCCCCCCTACACATATCACTATTATAAAGCGTTTTGCACATGCGAGGGTTTGGAACGCACTTATAGATTTTAAAAATCGTATCCTTATTATTCCGGTATTGATCACATTTTAACACTATCTCCCCCTTAAAAATTGCATATGTGTTTACAATTTTTGACAAGTAGTGAATTAAAAACAAGTTAATGTCAAATCACATGAACCAACTAATCTTGAGAAACAGGAGTGCATGTAAATGAATCATAATTATAATACTCCCCCTCAATAAACGAAATAATAAAACTTGAGTGGTGATTTTGTTGAGCACACAATTTTGAAAGAAATTAAAAAAATAAATTGAAAAGAATCTGAAAAATGTGCTGAACAGAAAATATGTAGAAATACTATTTACCATCATTTCAACTTCTCTTGAGCATTCAAAACTTTGAATGTTTATATGACTTTGCTCAAGACCGAGAAGATATGAGCTTCCCGTTGTTTAGGATAAATGTACATAAATGAACATTTTCCTTTCTTTGAAGACCGAGTCCTAAGCTGACATTTACTTAGAAGTCATAGAGAAAAAGTGAAAGGACATGTTTTGAAAGCATTTAAAACTCTCGCTCGAACTTCATTTATTCACCGTGTTAATATTAATCAACATTTCTAGGTGCGCAAATGTTATCGATTGTCGAGAGACATGTCGGAGAAGATTATTTTTGTATTTTTGAAATTTTTTGATTTTGTATTTTGCTTTTATAGGTTTTATATTTTTGTATTTTCTTTTTCTTGGTTTTATATTTTTGTATTTTCTTTTTCAAAGATATTTATAAATCAAAAGAAAGAGAAAGATCAGAAATATTTACAGGCCGAAGTCTCCATTAGCAGTGATAGTTATTGCTAGAGTTGAAGTAGATGAAGTTGAATCTCATTGTTATTGACGCTTATCAGATGCATCAGCAGTACTAACAACGAAAGACTTTGAAACAACTTGATTTTCTCCATTTGAATAATTTGACGAACAAATGACCGTATAGACTTTTCAATTCTATCATTGACGTCATGACTATCATATCTACTGAAGTGACACGAGGAGAGAGTGTTGAACACAGAATTTTGAAAATAAGAAGATTTCTCTTCTTTTTGAAGGTAAAGCGCACTAAAGCGTACACTCCCCTTTTATTTGAAGCTCGGGTTATGCACTGAAGTGTACATAAGCCATTGACCTAGAGATTAGAGAACAACAATTGGATAGATAGAAGTATGTTGTTTCCTTAGTCATGATAACCTGCCAAGAAGAAAATCAGAATTCGAAAACCCTTTACTTGAAGGTTTCGAGGGATTAGAAGTACTTGCATTGTCACACACAGATTTTTTAGACTTATTCTCAGTGTTACTGGATGCAGTTAATTTTCCACACATGGAAAAAATTCTTCCAGTTGGAATCCACCTAAGACAAGTTCTAAGTTTGCTAGGCCTAGATGAAGCAAGACTTCCTTTGGACCCTAACTCCTTCGAATTCTTGGCATTTGCCTTATATTTCTTTTGATTTTCATGTATTATGACATTGGCACTTTGGTTATTAGCATGAGAACTCATGTTATTCATATAATTAAGCATACAGACATCATGATTGGCAGTAACTAAACATTTCTTACACATAACACAAACAATTTTGGATTTAGCATTTCAAATTGCAAGCGTAATGTTATTACATTCAGATGACATGTTCTTTTTATTCTTAGGAATTTAGGAATTCCTATGGTTTTCTTCTATTTTCTTAATGTTATTCGAGAGGCAACTACTCTTAGACTTAGATGGAACCCTATCAGTATTAGAATTGCTCCTAGGATGTGGTCTTCTAGTCTTAGCAGTGTTGTTTACTTTGGTAGAAGAAAAACTGTTTGAGTCAGAATTAGCTTGTTGCTTATGAATAACATTTGGTTGTGAAACAGTGATTGGTTTTATCATAACGCTTGTTTTAACGGGTTTGTTAGGAACAACATTATCTACCCTAGAGGTCTTAGAAGGATTAGGCCTAAAGATTCTAGGGGCAATCACATTAACAGTTTGCACAACTTTTGATTCTCGTATGGAAGGTGCCGAGTTTGAAGTGACTGGTTTGGACAAAGCATTTGTCTTATCAACTTTGGGGAGAACCGAGGATTTTAGAAAAGGAGTGACATAATAAAGTTTTGGTTTATTAGAAAAAGAAGGTGGTTTTCCTAAGATTGATTGCTTTGTAAACATGGTATTCGTTCTTGTACCTTTTGTGGTGCATTTTGGTTGGTAAACCTTATGAAATAACTGGGCTCTTAGCTTAGCATTTTCATAGATGGTGTCATACAATTTTTTTTTGCAAAGAGTCAATTATTGATTTGGTCTGAGCTTGTGTCACTTTGATAGAATCAAACAGGTTCTTGTATGTTGTCTTAAGATGTTCATTTTCTTTTGCATAATTCAAAACCTGAGATTCTAATGACACGTTTTCATCTTTAAGTTTCTGAAACAAAGGGTCAAGGGTATTTGATGCTCATTGAGTATCACTACTCTTACCCTTGAGATATCCCAACTGTGCTTGCAACCGTTCGATCTTTTGTTGCATGTCATTATAAGATTTATCATACAAAATCTTGTCATATTTACATTCTTCACATTTTGTATACCAATTATTCCAAAGAACAGCATATTCTTTTTCCTTTTTAATAATGCAATTTTCAAGTTTTTCTTTTGTACAATCAAGCTCAGTTTCGAGATCAGTATACTACACTTCGTGAGTAAGCATATTGAATATATCATGATCGTAACAATTTTCATCTTTGGGTACCTCAGTTGATCCATCTGAGTCATAGACGGGAGCATTGTCAGACTGAGTTCCTGATGTGGATGCTTGCTGCAAAGTATCCTCTAAAGCGAAGTTCACTTTTACTCTCTCAGTTTCTTCATAAGCATCTGCAGCCATGAATTCACATTCCTCTTGAGTGCTTTGGATCCCTGCTTCTTCCTTTTGAGCAATCTACAGCTGTTGCTGAAGATAAGCAGCATCTCATTTCCTTGGCTTTACTATGCAGTTGCTGGCATAATGACCCTCTCCTCGATTTGTAACACCTTATCGGATTACCATTGATACCATTACCATTACCCTCAGCCGGTTCTGTAACAACATCTCCATTCCCATACTGATTTGTAATTCTGAAACAACACTAAGCCCATTTATATTTTCAACAATCTGAATACCCGAATTCTGAACTACATTTTTCCTAACCTCATTCCCATCATTCTGCACTGCATTATGTCTCACCTGATTTCCAACATTGTCATCAACCATTTGCATCTTGATGTCTTAGATTGTGTTCATACCTGGTTGAGCAATCTGACTATTCCGGGGGATTAATGAACTTCTTTGGTTATTGTTTGTTGAAATGGTATTGACTTTGAATGCTTTAGCCAATAAATAAAATGTTGTGCTCATTGCAGTTGTGGGATCTGAACTGTCTTTGGGATTCTGCATTGGTTGTGGCATGTAGTTCGTGTTGAATTAAGGTTGTTGGACAAGGTTGTTGTTGGGTTATGGATGTTGTATGTAGGTAATATGTGATGAGTGATCTGGGTAAAACGGTGTCTGAGTGTTTGACCGGGTTGCAGGATATGGCTATGGCTGATTTCGAATCATAATAGATTGGAATCTTGTTGAAGTGATAGCCATAATCCGTTAACTGTGTCCACATCCAAATAACTTGGGCACAGCAAGCGGATAGAGGCACATATTCTGCTTCCGCGGTAGACAGCGTCATGCAGTCTTGTTTCTTTGAGGACCAGCTAACCAGCTTTTCACCTAAGAATTGAGTTCCACTGGAAGTACTCTTGAAGGTGTCTTTACATCCTGCATAATTAGCATATGAAAATCCGGTTAGTTCAAAACCAGAATCCTTCGTATACCAGAGACCCATATTAACAGTTCCCCGGAGATAAAAAAAGATCCTTTTAATATCTTTGAGGTGCTTCTCGGTTGACTTATCCTGGTACCGAGCACATAAACAAGTAGCATGCACAATGTCCGATCTACTAGACGTAAGATACATTAGGGCACCAATCATGCTATGATATTTCGTTGCATCGACTAAAGACCCAGTTTGATCAAGGTCAAGCTTGTCTTTGATCTCCATTGGAGTACCAATAGGATCACAAGTTTCCATTCCATATTTTTTAAGGATTTCTAACACGTAGTTGGATTGGTTTATAAAGATGCTACAAGGGGATTGGTTAACTTGTAAACCAAGGAAAAATGTCATTTCCCCCATCATCGACATTTCGAAGCGGCTTTTCATGAGGTCAAAAACAGTTAGGTATACCTAGGGTGTGTAGAACCAAAGATAATATCATCAACATAGACCTGTACCACTAAGATGTCGTCGTTGAAGCGCCTTATAAACAACGTTGGATCAATTGTGCCTTTGAAGAAGTGATTCTATAGGAGAAATGTTGACAATTCATCGCACCATGCCCTTGGTGCTTGCTTTAACCCATACAATGCCTTCTTTAACTTGTAGACATAGCTTGGATGATCGGCATTGATGAAACCTTCAGGTTGGCATACGTACACGTCTTCTTTTAGCGTGCCATGCAAGAATGCAATTTTTCATGTCCATTTGAAACACAGTGAACGATTTGTGTGCAACATATGCCAAATATATCCTGATAGCTTCCATTATAGCAACCAGAGCGAAGGATTCTTCGAAATCTATTCCTTCCTCTTGGCGGTACCCTCTCACAGCCAGGCGAGTCTTGTTTCGGATGACCGTGTTTTCTTCATCATGCTTGTATTTGAATAACCATTTCAAAGTAAAAGGTTTTATGTTATCCGGAGGAGGAACTAACACCCATACATCAATCCTTTTGAATTGAAGAAGCTCTTCTTGCATTGATTCAATCCATGCACGGTTGGTCATAACCTCTTTGACATTCTTCGGTTCCATAGTGCTCACCGTTAATGCATACATGCACATGTCACTATCGGATCGGAGTTGATTCCTTGTCAAAACTAGTCGTGAGGGTTCTCCTATCACTTGTTCCAGAGGGTGATCCTTAGTCTATTGATATTCATGTGGGTATGGTTGGTAAAACGTATGCATGTTTGATGGATCCACATATTGTGAAGATGATGATTCACCAGCACTTGTGGATAGAGTAGCAAAAGGATTTACAAACGTATTTTCATCGAACGTAGCATTTGGATCATTGTCAGCAATTGTTGCGGGTTGATGCTAAACATGTTGTTGTTGTGTTTCGAGCTCGTCAACATCTTGTGAAGTGTTTAGAAGAGTTGTTTCTTGAGAGGATGAATTTGTTGGTGTCGGTATGGTGTCTGCTGTTGTTGTAGTTGCCTTTAGAGTCTGAAGAACTTGATGTGCTTGAGAAGCCGGAACAGTTCTTGGAGCAGCTGATGGTTGACCACCAATATGATCATCATACATAGCTTCGAACAGTAAATCCAATTCACCTTCAGTTGGTTGTTGAGCTGTTATTGTTGACGGAGCATAAGTAAGATCGAGTCCTGAACTGATATGTCCAAAAGTCATGCTTTGAAGTTCGAGTTTTGAACTGCTTTGTTCAAAGGCACTTCTGTGTAGAACCTAACTAATGTAGAATATGACAATTGAAATGCCCAACAAAATAACCGTAACAATAAAAAAATGATTATCCCAATCAACAAGTGATTAAAGTTATACTGTACAAATCTTTCTAAGTGTGTTCCAAACTTCCAATGTTTGAGTATTGTCGAGCAGGATATATTTACCATGGTTTTAAAAGGCGCGTCATGGCGCTGCTAAGGCCTCACAAAGGCGTGAGGCGTGACCTCCGCGCTACGCAATGGACCAAGGCTTAGGCTTAAGGCTTAACGTGAGATGCAGAGTAGAAAAACGTAAGAAGGCGCGATAAAGCGTGATGCGTGAGGCTTTTTTTAATTCAACTTTGATAAAAATCGTATTTTTATATAGAAATTAAAAAGATTACATGCAAAGATAGTTTTTTTTGACTTTATTCGTTATATATGACACTTTTTGTAAACTCAATATATTTGAAATATGATATAAATATATAAATTTATAAACATTTTCATATTTTGTGCCGCTTTGAGTCACGCTTTAAAAACGCCATGACTCGTCATGACTCATAAAGACGTGAGGCTTGACCATGCCGCAACGCCGTGCCTCATGCTATTTATAACCTTGATATTTAGACGTAAATCTTTTGATGTGTGAGCATTGTTGAGTAGGAAATATTTACACATACATCTTTTGGCCTGATTATACAATAGATGGGTTTGGTAGACTGTACATAACCAAAAAGGCGGTGATTATACTCTAAGGTTTCATGTCAGCCCTACGCCTCTTTCCAACAATCCCAGCTGACTCTTGAACGCTTTAGTAAATATATGGACTAAGTAGTGAGGTTTAAGAAACATGAAGTACACACACTTATTCCTTACAATGTGTAAATTTATTTCAACATGTTAGCTTTGCGGGTGTTTCTATTAGGGGAAATTCTCAAAATAGACTGGTCGTCTAAAGTGTATACCTTTTTTAGAACTAAAAAAATGAATTTTTCATAATAGACCAGTCGTTCGATCTCCCAAATCGCCTAAAAAACTTTTCATTTTTTGTGTAAGTTACTTTTCAGACATGTTTTTAGGAGATCTATTTAATTTACTTTTAAGCGACTTTTTTTGACTAATTTTTTAGGTAAGGACAAAAAAACCCATTTAAAAGTACATTAAATAGGTCTCCTAAAAACATGTCTGAAAAATAACTCACATAAAAAGTGAAAAGTTTTTTAAGCGACTTAGAAGACTGTTAGGAATAATTGTAATACTTAGTTTCTACTAGTAGGTATGTAGTTCCTACTGGTAGAGTAGTAGTTCCTACTAGCAGGTATGTAGTTCCTGCTGGTAAGGTTATTATCATAGTTAGTCCTGGTAGGCTAAGTCTAGTTCCTACTGGTAGAGTACTTAGTCCTGGTAGAGTCAAATAGTTATTCCAGGATAAGGTTTTAGTTAGTTAGAGATGAGGATATGCATGAGCAAAATTAGGAAGAGTCATGCATATTATTCTCACGTGTTTTTAGTAGATGCCGATTAGGGTTTCACCACTACAAAAAGAACCCACGGCTTAAGGAAATAAAGAGATCAAGAAAACACAATTCTCCTTGTTCATTAATAGAAATCAATAGAAGGATCTTTTAGTTTTTATCAGTCTTGTTCTTCTTATTAGTTGTGTCTATATTCCGCGTAGACATTAGCTTTTCTAAGCAAGAGTCTCTCTTATGTTTAGCTTGTGATTACATAGGCTATTCACCATCCTTAACAGGCAGTAAAGATCTATCTAGAGTGGGATCCAACAAGTGGTATCATAGCTTGTTGAATTTGTCGTTGAAATTGTTTTGTATTTAGTTTGATAATTTGATACGGAGTATAAAGTTTCCGTTTTGTTTGTTTGATTTTGTTTGTTTGTTTTGCCTCTTTGTGTTTATCAAGATAGTCTCGCGTCGATCGAGTTAGGTTCCTTTTAACATGACAAAAAGAAAAAAAAAAAAAAGAAGAAAAGTTTGTTCGTAATGAATTTGGTTTGAAGAATCGTTTTAGGTTTCATTGCCGTAAATCGATTTCTAATTTGATGGCATTGGTTTGTTCTTTGTATCCATTCACTTGGTTTAGTTAAGTGTCAAAAGCTCATTTGTTTGAATTGGATCATATCTGGATTTGGGCCTCTTGTATTATACTTGGGCCGTTTGTATTTGGTAATAACGAGTTGAAATATTACCCGCGCGTCGCGATAGGGGCTAGCTTGTTGTTGGAAATTGTTGTAACCCGATGGTAATGTGTTTTGTTAAGACGATACAAATGTAAGAAATTGAGAAATAAATATTCACGAAATAAATATTCGCGGAATTATTTCTCATAACATTCGCAATCATTAAATATTCGCATAATAAGCTCGTTTACTTAGCATAAATGTCAGTCATTATATTTGGCTCAATACATTTCATAATGAGCTCGTTTACTTAGCAAGCCTTGAAAAAAACATTATCTTCATGTAATATTAATTGATTATTTCACTAAGGATCGCGCACTTGACTACAAAACGGCGCTATATCCGAACCCCAAAACTCAGGTACCTGAAAATTTGCACCACATGGAAAATTAAAAAAAATTCTAAAAGTTTCAGAAAAAAATAGAAGGTTATTGTTAAGGTTCTTTTCAAATGTAGAAATGTGCTAAAAGAATTGTCTTATAATTTTTGAAGCTAAATTAGTTTGCTAAAACCAATAATGTACAAAATAAACATAGTTTGGAATCACCCCACACCAACAATTCATAATAAGAGTTAAACCACTTTAGCAATTAATTAATAACATTCAATGTACAGGGTGTTTTAGATAGTGTTTTAATACACATATAATCAAACATATAGTCTTTAGAAAACCATTTAAAAGTGATTATCACTTTTTCTCAAGCACGTTAAGACCTGCTATACACACCCTTATATTATACCTACAAGCAGAAACTCAGAAATAAAAACATGATCCAAAGTTTTCAGCTCTTACCTGATTTTGACATAATCAGTTTCATGGTTTCTAATTAATCATATATGTTATCACTTGTCTTTTTTTTAATTGCACAAACACACTGCATAAAACGATGCAAAAAATAACTTGACTGTTTCGACCTATACTTAAAAACGACATGTTTTAATTTTTAATCCAAACCCATTTTGACATGTTAGCAATACATACAAACACAATTGAGCGGTTGAAAGTGTTCATGTTCGAAGATCATATCATAATAAAAACATGTTTAACATACACTGATGCATCAAAAGATTCTTAAAGATTGTCATATTTTTTCAGGTAGTGTCTGGCCAAAATCAAAAGCGAGTAATCTACATCCCATGTCACGTATTGAAAGTCAACACAATATACATATTCAAAATATCTGATCTACCAGTAAACACCTACCAGAAACTTGTTTTCTTGAAAATTTTGGTTTCTATAATATGAAAATGTCCCACAAACGTAAAGGCTTATGACTATATGCGATGGGCAGGTGTGTTGGCAAAAAATACTTTGGACATAAATGTGTAATCTGGTCGTGAAACTTGTAGAATGATAAAAAACCCTTTGAGTTATGATTTATTATTGACCACTATTTATAGTGGTAAAACCCTAATACCCTAAACCCACAAACGGGCTTGGGCCTATTTATTCACTAATACAAAGATAAATATGCCTTTGGGCCATGAAGACTAATCCGCTAACATCCCCCCGCAGTTTGAGCGGGAGAGGAACGAACACTCAAGCTGTCACGAAACTCATCAAATAAAGCCATAGGTAGACCTTTGGTGAAGATATCCGCACACTGGTAACGAGAAGGGACATGAAGAACCCGTATGTGACCAGTGGTAACCAAGTCACGAACAAAGTGAATGTCAATCTCAATATGCTTCGTGCGCTGATGTTGCACGGGATTAGAAGAGAGATAGACAGCACTCACGTTATCACAATAAACAATAGTCGCTGTAGACAGTGGTGTATGAAGCTCACGTAAAAGATTGCGCAACCAGCAAGTCTCGGCCACTGCATTGGCAACACCCCGATACTCTGCCTCCGCACTAGATCGAGAAAGAGTAAACTGTCGTTTGGAAGACCAAGATAAAAGATTGTTGCCAAGAAACACACAATAGCCAGAAGTAGAGCGCCGTGTAGTGGGACATCCAGCCCAATCCGCATCTGAATAAGCAACTAAAGAGGATGTCGTAGATGAATAAAGCTGTAAACCAGAAGTCAATGTACCACGGACATATCGCAAGATCCGCTTGAGAGCAGAGAAATGAGGCTCTCGAGGATCATGCATAAAGAGACAAACCTGCTGAACGGCATAAGAGATGTCAGGCCGTGTAAAGGTCAAATACTGTAGAGCCCCTGCAAGCCTGCGATATAGTGTAGGATCAGAAACAGGATCACCAGCAGCAGCAAGCTTGGAATCCGTGTCAACAGGAGTACGACACGGATTACAAGTAAGCATACCAGCTCGCTCAAGTACCTCTGTGGCATACTTCTGTTGAGATAAAAACATCCCAGAAGTATTACGAGTCACGGAAACACCCAGAAAGTAATTAAGCGGGCCCAAGTCAGTCATAGAAAATTCCGCATGAAGGGAAGCAATGATGCGCTGAAGCAAAGCTGTAGAAGATGCAGTCAAAACAATATCATCGACATATAATAGCAAGTAGGCAGTATCGGACCCCTGTCTGTAAATAAAAAGTGATGAGTCACATCGACTGTGGAGAAAACCAACCCGAGCAGCATAGGCTGCAAATCGCTGAAACCAGGCCCGAGGGGCCTGTTTAAGCCCATAAAGTGATCGTTGTAAAAGGCAAACATGATCAGGATGCCGCGGATCTCGAAAACCAGGAGGTTGATGCATGTAGACAGTCTCAGATAACGATCCATGCAAAAAGGCATTCTTGACATCGAGCTGATGAACTGGCCAATGTCGAGAAATAGCAAGACTGAGCACCGTACGAATAGTGGCCGGTTTAACAACCGGACTAAAAGTCTCATCCACGTCAATACCTACAATTTGAGTGCTGCCATTCGCCACAAGGCGAGCCTTGTAGCGATTAAGACTGCCATCTGCATTATGCTTGTGCCGAAAGAGCCACAAGGAACGAACAATGTTCGCGTCCGGTGGTCTAGGGACAAGAACCCAAGTATTATTTTTAATTAAAGCATTATATTCATCAAGCATAGCACGATACCAATTTGGGTCACGAAACGCATTTGAATACGACTTAGGAATAGGGGAAATGGTGGAGACATTTAAAGTGTAACGTTGAGTGGGGCGATTAGTCCCGACACGATAGCGAGTGACCATGGAGTGAGTCGAGGTGGGATTGGGGTTGGTGTTTGTGGTAACCGCAGGTATAGAGTGAGTTGAAGCGGGTTGTGAGGGGGAGTTTTGGTTGAGTTGCGAATTTGGTAGTGGGCCGTGTATAGTGGGTTGAGTAGGAGAGGATATTTGGTGTGGGGCATTGTTGTCAAACTCGCCTCCATGATCACATTGCAACGATTTAATGTCAGTTTTGAATTGGTTCTTGACATAAGCACGATACCATGTAGAATGATAGAAAACCCTTTGAGTTATGATTTATTATTGACCACAATTTATAGTGGTAAAACCCTAATACCTTAAACCCACAAACGGGATTGGGCCTATTTATTCACTAATACAAAGATAAATATGCCTTTAAGCCATGAAGACTAATCCGCTAACAGAAACTTCAAGGCGTTAACCTCCTTAATGATCATATAGTTCATTTCTTGTAATGTATCCTTACGATTCTGTTGTAA
>BQNB010027633.1:0-57454 GCA_026074375.1 Tanacetum coccineum
TTTCTCGGATATGTTTTATCTTCAAATGAAATATAATGATGAAGTAATGATGGAATATAGTTAAATAGGATTGATATGATTATGAAATAAGTTATTATAACTTATTTGAGTGTTGGTTTAGGTTTATGATGTATAAAAATGAGGAAATGGGTCATGGTTTAGTATTTAGCTCGGGTTAGGGTTTCTGACTTTTGAATTGAGTGTAAATATGTGTATGAAAGCTTATGAATAGAATAATTAGGGTTCACACATTGTAGAATGAGTATATTATCTTGTACATAAGTGGTGGTGAAGAAATTGGAATGAAAACAGAGGTAAAATGGCTATTTTGGAGGTCATGCTTAATGACTTGTATATTGAGTTTTGGAATCTTGTACTTTGACTTGGAGGGAGTTTATATTTCAAATGAGATGTTATATTACTTGTATATATGCTTTAGTAGCTTGTGCATTTGCTTTAGATATTAACCCTTTATGGAATTTAGGGTTTAGAGGTATATGATAACGGTTTAAAGCCCGTTTTGATATAACGTTGCGAATAGTACATTATAGGAATAATGTACCTTGTAAAAAGAATATGATGATATGTTATGATGTTTGCTTGACATATATGAAGATAGGATGGTCATAGATAGGTTGCGTGAGCTCGTCTACTTTAGTTATGCAAGTTACATGACATACTGAAATGCAAGTAATGTAATAAAGCGAAAAATTTCCCCGTACAATTGTGATAATAGTAAAATAGGTTTTGCATTTGATGAAAATTCTTGGGTTGTTATAGTCTCCACCCCTTACAGAAATCTCGTCCCGAGATTTAATTTAAAGTTGTAGTGGTATTGTTTAGAGATAGGTACTGGGTATGAATTTAGGTTAATCAAGGTCACAAGTTCACGTGTGTGATGCATTTATAATTATGTTGCGCACCATAATTATAATTACCTCCTTTCACACGTCTACTTATTTTCAAGATCACACCTCTTTGATGACAGCCAATAGAATTTCTCCAGATCCTGATAGAATATGGGTGATGAAATACTTCGATTTACGAAACTTGTGGGTTATGGGCCTACCATGCTTCTGCTGCGCCACTCTGATCGTAAAGAATCGTTATTCATTAACCTTTAAAAGTCAACATCAAATAAGAATGCTATCACAAGTCTTTGTCAAAATTTTCATACCTAGTGGTATTGAAATCATTTGACATTGTATAGATTCTTGTGTGTTTCCTTGTTATTACGTTGCAGAATATAAGAGAAAATTTTAGAATACGGAGATCATGGAATGAGTGATGTCAAGGAATGATTGTAAATTTGTATGAGAGTTGCTAATCACGTGAGATACAGATTTTTAAATGCACAGATGATGAAGGTAATGATGAAAATGAAGATAATGATTAAGGAATTGTTTGTACAAACGGATTGAAAGAAACTTGTTTGTACATATGTTATATACTTAAGCCTACTTATTTATAATTTATCACTTACAAAAAGAAGCGTTCAACTCCTTGTAACTGAGAATTTATAAATTCATAGTTCAGAGATTTATAATTTCCTTATTCAAATGAAGAAGCATTCTAATTCATTTCAATAAGATGATCATAAATCGTCTTACCTAAGCATAAAAACATGATATGGTAATGAATGGTTACATAATATTGAGATGTTGATTGTACTGATGCCCATATAATTGAGGATGAAAATTTATGTTGCAAAGGTATGAGGAGAGTATTCAGAGTTTGAACATGATAGAATTGAAAAATAATGTCGAGTTTTGATACCACCAAATAACAAGATGTAACGATATATCTGATTAAACAAGATGTCAACGGATCATAACTTTTTATTTCATGGGATAACTTTACATATGAACTTTACATATGAAACTCTAAAAGAGTTGATACTTATGCTAAGTATCTTGAGATAGGATTCTAGATAAAAGTAACAAATGACAAGGATTGTGCTGATGGATTGTGTTTTCAGATTGGCAAGAAAGTTCTGATGAAAATAATATCCTCGAGAGTTGTTTCTAGGGTAGAAATCCTAAAGTGAATAAAAGCAAGCTTGTCTCTAAGTATGCTTTCTTGTGGCCTTGTTGTTTTCTTTTGAGCACTAATTTGCATAATGTCCTTTCTTTCCACAGGCATTACAAGTTATGGATACTGATTGTAGGTTGTTTCTAGTGGCTGGTCTTTTGTTTCTGCAATTCTTGGTCAGATGACCTACTCTATTGCAAGTCCGACACTTGACAGTGCAGGGTCCTATGTGATGTAGGGTGCATCTTCAAACCAGGGTGTATTTCAGTATACCCTTTTAGGTGGCAGTATACGTCTGAAGGTTTCTTGCTTGTCTCTGTTCTCGCGCTTCTCCTGGTGGTGAATCATTGTTATGGTTGTTATTGTTAGAGTTATTTGATAGTTGTTGTGATGATTGTTTCCCTTATCCTCAAGTATACATTTACGATCATTAGCCTTCTTGCACAAGAATCACGCTTTATTATCTGTTCCATTAACCTCTGGGATATGTTGATGGCTTCCTCACTGTTGCGCTGAGCAGTAACGTTCCTTCATAATCTACATAATCCATTGTGAGGACTTCCATAAGTTTCTCAGCGTTTGTCCCATTTTTGGGCATAAGACCTCGTATTTTGTAATTCTAATGTAAGTCTTTAGATCATTTCCTTTCACAACCAAGTTGTAAAATTCGTCTTCCATCTTCTTGACTTCAGTTCGAGGGCAATACTTATTGGTTAAGAGTCTTTTCAATTCGATCCAAGTGATCTTATTGGCTTGTTCTATTCCGATAAGTTGGGCGTATGCATTCCACCAAGACAAGGCATCATCGGTTAGAGTACTGTTGCTCAAATGTGTCACTCTGTATTCATCGGCACACTTTGCTTTGAAAAATACCTGATTGGTATGTTCAATAACCAGGGATGAGGTAATAGTCCTTTCGTACCATGAGTAGAAAGGTTGACAGATAATGAACTCTTTATAGTTTCTCGTTTTTCCTACATGAGTTCCAGTAGGTCCGGTGTTCCTATTGGGATTACTAGCACTTGCATTAATGCAGCTTATGCTTTCAGAGCTGAGGAAATGCCATCATTAATTAGTTGCTAGATGGCAGCTAAAGTTATGGCTGGTGGTTCAGATGTTGACGTCTTTTTGGGAGGCATTCTATCAACAAAGGATAACACGTAGTAAGAATGATATCATAGTTTTGAAATATAAGAGAATGTGATGCTTAAAAAGGCTTAAAGAGCAATGCTTATTTTGAATTTTAACGATCTTTAGAGGGTTATGGTATGATTCATAATGATGAAAAACAGAGATAATGATGCAAATAATGGAGATGATGATGAAAGAGAGATAAGTTGGAAATAAGGTACGTAACGGAAGATGCAGTTATAAATAACTTTACCTTTATTACATGTAGCATAGTCAAGATTTGACAAGCGTTTTTATTTATACCACACATCACGTGGCTAGGATAAAGCTATAACTAGTCTAAGAGTTTGTTGATTTCGAACCGGTAGATGACATCCTAAAGATCTTCCTGATCCGTTTGGTGACAAGCTTGGATTTTCTCAATGATTTGTTCAAGATCAAAAATTCTGTAGTGAGCAAAGGCAATCTTGTCCTTTTGCCCTAATAACTGCTCTTTTGAAGTTTGATAATATGAGTGCGGATTTCCTCTTATGTTCGTGTCTTTAGTTCGTTACTTCATTCGTCCTTCTTCATTTTCTAACGCGTGAAAAGAGAGTTCATCTATGTAATTCAAAAAATATCTTCGATTTGTTCCTCATGATGTTTCAGATGCATCTTAATTGAACTTTTTCCTATTTCTAATATCTAAGGTGCGGTAGGAGTATAAACTGAGGAAGATGGTGATACCAAATCACAAGTTTGATTCCGAGATGGATTAGATAACGTAGTTGAGGAAGAAGATGGGGAACAGATTCGTTTCTTAGGTGGTAATAGTTCTTCAGGAACAAAGAAATTCAGAGGGAGTCAAATATGTAATGATGGTGGTAATACAGAGATGAGTCAAAAATAGCTGGTGGTAGTTCTGGATTCTGATGAGAATAGGTAATTCCTTAGCATAAAATGCTTGTACGTCCTTCAAATACGGATTATTGTAGAAAGATGAGAATACTGGTGGGATCATATTATCTTTAGAGTTTTCCAAAGAGTTAAAAGAAATGCTTCCCGATGAAGCTGGGAAATAATCCGATGAGACCGAAGTATAGTTAAGAATATTCATAGAGGAAAAAGCATCCTCAATATCGGAAGTAGAGCGGTTGGGAGAAGACATCGTTCTGTTAACAACCCTGTCGTGTAAAATAACATAAGTCTTTTTATGTATTAGCACTAATAGATGTTGGTATATTTTACATACTTTGTTCGGAATGTAGTGGCAACGGAGGACTTGGATTGCTAAAAGAAAATGTGGTTATAGTTAAGGGTTTTGACCTTGTTCTCTATACCATGGCGCTGATTACCAATCTGTTACACCCGCATTTTTAAGATATAGCAGCGGAGCTAATCTGGGTATTAACTTCTATGGAATCAACAATCCTATAATTCATGAAAACGACCAAAGAGACGTTGGTTCAAAAGACTACGTTGATCATTTATTTCAAATCAGAGTTTTACAAAGGTAGGTCCCAAAATCTAGTTACAATGTGAATGATAACAAGTTTTAGCCATCTTCGAGTCCATGCCACTCCAATGCTCGTATATTGGCTTCAATAATCTGAGATAACACATGACATAAAAAGTCACACAAAGGTTGGTGAAATATCATAGTTTGATAAACAGTTGTAATACAAGTCATAGTGTAATAATGTTCAAACACACTATTATTGAATTGGCCAGTGTTTATGATCTTGGGTCACGTTATTATATACCCGTTATTTGTAATAATTGCAACGAATACAATTATCATAGTAACAGTGTATTATTGTGTTATCATCTTGTTTGGTCTGATTTAGTCTTGTTCCTTGTCCGGTCTAAGCTCATGGCACACAAACTTACTAGTGTATATATATACCCAAAATGATGTGATATATATATATATATATATATATATATATAGATAATGGCCCTCGGTGTAAGTAATTGCCATATACCTATGAAATTCAAATATAGTGTGTTTGGTTACCTATCCGGCTAACACAAATAGGATTCGTCAATCCCGATAGATCTATCCATAATATTCGTGTTCACCCGTAAGTGATTAATGGTCCATGATAAAGTAACTTAGACATTAATTGTAATGGTATATCAGATTAGCATATAGTCTGGAAAAACACTTATATTCGTAATTTATAGCATGTATCTCCCTCACATGTTTATGAAAACATTCAAGAGATTAAAAGTGAGGCTATGAACTCACTAAGTCCTTGAAAAGCAATCACATTGTTATAAGATAAACGAGTATGTAATAGAGTTTGTAACAAGCATGTATCCCCCTCGCGGGTTTATAAAACATGTAAAATGGAGTAAGGCGTGGTTATGGAATCTCACTAAGCCTTTGAAATTGTAATCACATTGTTATAGATAAAAGAGTATGTAAAGAAGGAGTTGTTAGCAAGAGCATGTATCCCCCTCGCGGGTTTATAAAACATGTAAATAAGTGAAGGCGAGGTTATGAACTTTACCTAATAGGTATATGTAATATATATTCTAAAATGAAAGCTGACGACCTTATCACAATCTTAACCAGGGAAGGTTGATATAGCAAAATGATAGTAAATAGCCACGTCACGCAACCTGAGATAATATGTTGAGTCTTAAGAAGATTGTATTCTAGAACTTTTGTTTTAAGAGAGGCGCGGGGGGCGGGGGTGTTAGGAGTTTGATTGAAGAGTTGAGAATCTATTGTATCGCACCGTTCGGGCATCATAATTCAGAAGTCATTCAGTAAACGTTTGAGGAGCGTAGGGCAGACTTTAAATCGTAAACCCAACAAACTCAGTCAGAACGTTAATACCAAGATGTAAACCTCTCTAATTGATGATCCTAGTATTGTGATACGATATAATCGGTATTAAGCGTTTTAATCAATATCTGGAAATGTTAAGCACGTCAAGTGTTAATTAAAGTTATGTCTTGTAATGTTTTGAACATGATTTTATTTGTTACTTTTTTGTATTTTTTTTTTTTTTCAAATCGTTAATTTTTGACCCTTGAGTTTGATAAGTGCAAATATACCCTTAGAGTTTGCACTTTTACGAGTTTGTCCTTCAACGTTTATAAGATATACCAAGTAAACTCGTATCTTTGAACAAGTGACATAATAAGACCCTTGTTAGTTATGAACTTTGATAAATTGACCATTTTAGTCTTTGAGTTATAAGTTCTGAGTAGTTACGATATATACCCCTAGCATGGTTATAATTACAAAACATGTCCAAATTGCATGCAAGCTTATTTTACATTTCTAATAGACATTCTATAAGTTATAATATAACTAAACTATGAGATTTAAACGCAAGCAAGTTTTAAATAACGATTCGTATAAGACTAGAAAGCAAAATCGGGTCGCAAACAAAAAAATTTTTTGGGGGGGGGGGGGTTTCTAAACATAAACGCGCGGGTTTTAAGTTCAATTCACTTCATTATCAATAAAGTTTTTATTTTACATTAGTTAAGCATGATTGATTGATTAGTAACAATATTTAATCATTATAACATTTAGTTTTAAGAAAAATATAAAATTAGGGTTTCGGGTGTACGGTTTTGGATCAAAACGGAAAATGAGCATGAATTGAGTTGTGAAACTTTAAAAAAAGTTTATTTAAGATCATATGAACATTATAAGAGTGTAGGAGCAGAAGTAGAACATCCAGAACTTGGGTTTGAGCTTCAAGGAGCAAAAATGGTGGAAACGGGTCATTTCGGGTAGTATTTCCACTCGTACGCCTTGTATCTTGTTCCCGGGGATTCAAATCTTCAAAGCTTTGCTTGAATGATCTTCTTAGATGATCCTAGGATCATATGGAGCAGAGAATGTTTGCTCACTTGGGTTATAGAAAGAAGAAGTGGGGGATGAAGATGAATGAAGGGTTTTGCTTCCTATTTATAGGCGAATGGAGGTAAGGAGGTTAAGCAAGCTTCAAGGTCTGATCTTAGACATGTGTATATGCTAGTAGATGATGTGTTAAGTCTATATTATGAGTGTGGAGGTCTAGAAACTAGAGTGGAGGTGTTGGAGGCCTTAGATGATGTCGCGGCTAAAATGAGTCATCAAGGGGGTCATGTGGCTTCAATTTGGACCAAAGGAAAGCTAAAGCAGGTGGGTAAGCTGCTTAGGAGGGTCAAGTAGCTGGTCATGGAGGTGCTTGCACATGGTTTGAGTTTTAAATGGGTTAAAATGAGCTAGAAATGGGTCGCGGGTCATTATGAGTTCGATTAGGGTTTCCTTGAGTTACATATATTAAGGATTATAATCAAGAGTTGGTAAGTGGTTTGAGTTAAAATGGGTCGAAAATGAGTAAATAAGCCGCGGGTCAAAATTAGGGCACGTATAGGTTCATTAGGGTTTTCTAGCTTATAATTCTTGTACATTGCTAGGAAAATGATAGATTATGGATTGTAAACTCATATCATGAGTTTACAATGGCACTTGATTAATTGTTGGTGGTTTAAATGGTTAAAGAACTAGATTAGGGTTTTGTTTTAGGGTTTCTAGGATTTAATTCATGTATAATTATAATGATGAAATAGGATTTGTAATGTTGTAAATTAAGTATTTACAACTTATTTGATTAATGGTTTAGGTTTAAAACGGATAAAAACCAAGAAACGGGTTATGGTTTAGAAACAAGCTCGGTTTTAGGGTTTAGGATTTTGAATTAGGGTTTTGAGTGTAAAAATGTAACAACCGTGACTTGAGCAGGTTAGTCAAACCATTAGTGTTGACTTATGTGTCTGTTGCAACGTACGGTTTATGTGAATTTTATGTGTTATACGTGTTTATATGTGTTTGTGTGGGATATGTTGGATTGGTAACAATCCTTGAGCGTGATCGTCTCATTAGGTATTAGGATTGGATTTATGTTAAATTTGTTGAGGTTATTTTCGGTCACTTTTGAGTGACGAGGAATGGTTTTGGATTTTAGCGGTTTTTGTTGTTAAAATGTGTAAGTATATACGTATACGTTATTTTTGTGTTAGGAATTTAAGATTAGTTTAGGTTTTAGAGGTTATGTTAAGAGAAGAAATGAGTTATTTGATGGAGAAAATTTCAATTTTTTATCACTAATAGCGCTAATGGAAATTGAATTTAGTATTTTGAAAGAATTTTTTTGAGTTAATAAGTGGTTGTCTAGGTGATGGATTAAAATGTGAAGCGTGTCATTTGTGAAAGAAATGAGTTTGTTAAAATATGAGAGTTTTTGGTAAACTTTCCATATATAGAAAGTGAATTTGGAAATGAAAAGTTATTTTTAGAAAGCGTAAAACGTAGGTTTTGCGAAAGAAGGTTTTGGAGATAGTTTATGGTTTTTATAAATTATCAAACTTCTAGTTCTTTTAGTAAATAATAAAGAAAAAAAAAGAAGTCCAAGTTGGGCTCAAACGGCCTATATAAGCAAACCAAGGATTAGAAAATACAGATTTTTTTTCTCCCCCTTCTCCTTGGTCGACCGAATCCTCAAGAGAAAAAAAAAGTTTTTTTTATCAAGTTATTAAGGTAATCATTCTATTCCTAGTTTAATCTTTTTAGTTATCATGTTAATTTATGTAACCTAAACATGATGGATTAAGTTTTATCATAAAATTAATTAGGTTTTCTTAATTAAGGTTTAGTCTACTGTAATTAATGGTGAATTAATGATTAGGGTTCATAATTGTAAGTGGTTATGAGTTTTAATGAGGAATTAGGGCTTGAATTATGCGTTTTGGTGTTTAATTAATGAGCAGAATTTAGGTCAGATTGTTGGGCGAATATCTCCATGATGGAGAATGCAAACAACATGATTCTTTTTTTTAAACTGTAGCTTTTTGAATCTTCTTTCCAAAAAATCTATCCTCGAAGGTTTTTATGGTCAGGAAGGGTGTCAAATGTTGTTTACAAGACTCGTTGTCAAAACTGTGTTTTCAGACGAATTTTGAGTCAACTTAAGTGAGGTGAAAACCCTACTTAAGAAGTGTTTTAAATTAATCCCTTTTACAGAAAGTAACTTTCATATGTCTATTAAGAAACCCCAAAAGGGCTAAGGCTAAAATTAATTTTAAGTTGGGTTTTTAAGTCGAAACTTTTTAGTGTGCAATGAGATCCGAAATTGACCAGTTTGTAAGTTTGATTTTTAAAGGTATACTTAGGGGTTGAATGAATGCATGAGCTTTTGGGGGAACTTAATATACACATGTGGGGTCATGTGTGAATTTTTGTGGGAATTATAGATGCGTTTTGGTATGGGTTTTGGGTCGTGCAAGTTGGGTCAAAATTCTGCATTAGAGCAGAAAGTTATAAGTGTTTAAAATAAAAGTAAAGAGTAAATAAAAGATATAATGAAGGTGTAAAATGATGGTAGAGAGTCTTTACATATAGTATAGATGATATTAGTCCATCATTAGGGTTGTTATATTGGATTAAGCGTTTAGCTTACCGATGGTAACATGAGCTTTTATTGTGTATAGTTGTTAAGGAAGGAGTTTGAATTGCTTGTAGCTGCACGAACAGGTGAGTGTCATAGCCCCTATCTTTTCTAAGATTTTTCATTGGGGTGGAAACGATGCTTGAGTATGTGATGTTTTATTACTGTGATATTTGATGGTTGAGCTTAAAAATGCATGTGCTATGTGGCTATTACTTGCTATGTGTTGAATTGAATTGACAAGTGGAGCCGGGTTGGATTGGATCGTTGGATCATTCCTTCCTCACTTGGGTTGAGCCGAGCTTCTTTTGAACTGAACTATTTTGTTTGAGCTATATTGATATGAATTGTGTTGAATTGAGCTGATTGATTTGTAGTATGTGATAGTTCATGATATGCCATGCAACTGTTTATCTTTATCACAGAAATGTTGGAGTTGTTTTGAAATGTTTTGAGGTTGGTGTCTAAAACCTATGGCATCTCACCAACCTAGTGTTGACGTGTTTTAGCATCGTTTTCAGGTAACTCAGGTGATCGAAATTGATGTTAGGAGAGTTGCTAGTGAGACCATAGATGCAAGTTGAAGATCTATGATTTTGCTATGCCGTTTTATTTGAGCAATATGTTGATTTGATTTCTAGGCTTTGTTTTGATATTGTAAGACTTGTATGGATGGTAATCCTTATCATTCATATTTGGTCGTTGGATATATTTTTTTTGTTGGATGTTATCATGACACGTTGTGTCTTTGCATTTATTACACTATTTAGTATTCCTCTATAAAGATACCATGTGCTATGTTAATATCTTTCATGTTATGCCTCGCGTTTCCGTCTTGGCGGGGTGTGACAATTGGCTTTTTCGCGTATGAATTTTTATCTCTCTTTTCTATTTGCATTTCCTCACTAAAAAGCAATTTGTGAAATGATACTCTTTCAAGAATAGTTAATTAGGCTTATAGGTTTAATAGGATCCGGTAAGGTTATTCAACGTATTTCAGGCCCAATAAGGTTTTAAGGGCCCAATAAGAAGTGAAGGGTCATATTTGGACATTTATGAACACTAACTTGGAGGGTAAAAAAATGGATTATTATGGGGTTTTTGGTCTCTTTAGTGGGTTACTTTGTTTGACCAGGAATTTGACTTTTTCCGACTGAATTTGACTAAGCTTGACTTTTTCTTTTGGTTTTGCTCACTCTGTTCCGGTCTCGTGTCCGTGTTTTGCCTGTTTTTTAACTGTTTTTCTAGTGATGATTTGGTATATCCGTACCTGCATACACAAAACACAAATACAAGCATATTTTTGCCATTTTTGGTCTGTTTTGGATTTAATTGGGTTATTTTAGGTACAAACGGATATGTGTATTCTACACTTATCAGGAGCCTAGATAATATCGCGGCTTCCCACTAACTTTTTGTAAATTATATTGTTCTAATAATAATAATAATTAAAAAAAATAACAATAATAACAACAATAACAATAATAATACAGGGTTGTTTTTTTTTCGTTTTTTAAAAAAAAAAAAAAGAAATAAAAAAAAAAATATCCCCTCGGTCCTTACAGAGTGATGCACAGATTAAACAATCCGATCGTAAATCATAGCTGGGGAATGGAAATGGTGAACAACGCGGTTCTTGCTGCGACAAATTGTATGAAGGAGGTGTCATCAACAGAGCTTTCCCAACGTATGGTCGCATCTGAGTTTAATAAAATCGCTACTGTTAGTTTCGAAATTGAAAAAAATGGCGTCAAGTCTAGATAACTCATTTCGAAAGAAAAGAGAGAGAAGTGGAAATGGAAGAGATGCAACTTAACTCTTTGCTGAATTTCTCCGGATGATCTACTCTCGTGCCTTGCGAGATTCGTACAGTTTGGACCTTTAGAAATGATGGGCAGTCTTTTCAGTGGCTTCAATTCGAAAGGATATTTGATGGGAATCGGTTTCCAAGGATGTTAGGTTTTCCGACTAGGTGGGTATTAAATCCGTGCCATCAAGGTGTATATCATAGCTTGGAAAGTCAAATCTAACCGGCGCCTCCACAACGCGTTGGAATTACTCTCGTCGTGGAATGTGATATTGATATTCGATATTGTTTGTCCCATTTGTAATGCCGGTATTGAAATCCGAACAAACCATATGTTTCTTTCAATGCGTTGTAGTGAGACAGATTATGCGTAAGATAATCTTCTTGGTGGAAATAAATCGACTAGCGGTAGAGATGTGAATTCAATACGAGGAAAGGCAAGTTTGGTTGGTTTCTATTCGGATCAAATCCAAACTCAAAGGCGTCTTTTGAGGGTGTAGAACTAATAGGTCTGTGGTGGTATATTGGAACTTCGCAACAAGCTTCTGTTTGGATAACAAATCCCCTAAAAAGGCGCTGATATTTGATATTTAGTTTCTAGTTTACTTTTTATAGTGTAAATTCAAGATGTAAAGCGTCGTTCAAGTGGGACGATTGGCTTAAGAACCCTTATATTGTTCTTGTTTGATCTAGCTCCTTGCTAGTGTTTTAATAAATTTCCGTTCAATATATATATATATATTTATATAAATATATATATAACACAGTAGTACACCATATTTGTTTCAATCTTTTATTTATTTGGTTAGTTGATAAAAATGAGTGATCCAAAAGATTTGGATGAAAGCACAACATGGCAACTATAATTATTTAAGCTATATAAACATCTCTTGCTAGTATGTAACCGCCAAACCTGATACGGCCTAAAATTAATAATGTCAATTTAAAAAATTTCATGATTTTGTTTCGCAACGCCCTGCCTAATATTAAATAAGGTCAATTTAAAAAATTTCATGATTTTTGTTTATCTTTTCGCTCTCTTTTCTGGTATATAAAAGTTTGCCACACACCCAAAGATTTCAGGTCCAATATTTTAAACTTTTCCGATCATTATTTTTGACTTTTATACGTTACGTTTGAATCTGACAGTTTACCGGGAAGTTAAACCGCGTAAATCTGAAAAACGTCATCGGGCGCGTCCCGGCATCGGTTATTAATAAATTTAGGCCTTATATGAGATATTTTAACTTTTCTAAGTGTTTCGTGATTTTTAATCACTTCCGATATTAATTTTAGGGTTTTATCTTTTAATTCGTTGTCGCGTTTTTGACCAAACGGAACCCCGAAAACCCGCAATCTTTTCGTGTAAACTCGAGTTATCATCCGTCAAGCATTGTAATGTTAAAAATTTCATTCACCTCCCCTCTCTTGACATATTGGACGCCTAAAACACAAGACCAAAACACCTTGAGCTCTAAATTAATTCATGAAGCATCTTTTGGATATTCCATGCATGTGATCATGTAAGCATGAGATAGTGACTTATGAGGGAGTCACTCTCATGCACTCTTCACTAGTTTGACCTTCCCATGTGACACATACATGTATGTAAGAATGTTACTTGCATTTTGACCAACTAGTACCCATAGGATGAACCATGACTCAAAATCCTTAGCCATTTGGCCATGTGGGTGACTTTCCGCCGAAACCACAACAGAAAAAACAGACCCCTTGGTGTGTGTTGGTCACTTAGTACTTCACATCACACTTAAAAACCCTACTTACAATCCTATAAATACAAGGCCATATCAAGACTTAGGGTTATCACTCCATTTCAAAGCCAACAACAAAAATCTCTTCTCTCCCTCTCTTCTTGCTAACCCACGACACACACACCCTCTTTAGGGTTTTCATTTTCTTTGATCCTATTCAAGATCCAAACATTCTGAGTTTATTTCCAAGGGTTTCTAAGGTAGATCCAAGTTTGGTTGGTTGATTTTCAAGGGTTTCTCAAGATTATAAAATTAGGGTTTCTAATTTTATAAGTGGGTTTTATAGATCTAGTCATCTTGGGTATAGATCTTGTGATTCTCTACTTGTTTCTTCATTCTTGTAAGTATTTCTTGGTCATCTCTTGTTTCATTTCTTTTATTCTTATGAATATTGTTCAAGTTTATAAGATCTATATGAGTTGTGTTACTTTTCTAAAAAGAAATGATAAAAGTAACTTGACAACTTTTATAAAAATGGAAGTATTACGTTTGTTGTTTTATAAGTTATGGTGAGATGAGTTGAAAAGTTTGTTGCAACATAAAGTGAAGGGATTAGGTTAAATTAAGTGTGGTTTTGTTGGTTGGTTTGGTAGTGATCAGGATTAGGCTAGAATATGCACTATTGTAGCATTTGGATAGATTTTTTGAAGTATTTATGAAAAGACATTGATGATCCACCGAAATTAGTTTGAGGTTGAGGCGTCAAAAAATGTCCTTCATTAAGCTTAAAAGTAGTGTTTTGAAGAGCTTGTTTTGAATAAGAAGTTCTCATATCGAACTTTAAATCAGCTTAAAATCCAAGTTATAGCCAAAATGAAACTTGAAACATTTCCTGGCAAAACCAAATGAATATGGGCTGATGTGATAGTAAAAAAAGTTTTTGTACCATTCGGACATTTTTGGACTTTCTAAACCGAGCGAAACATATAGTAACACATATATATACATTAGCATCATTTGAAGACGTCATTAACGTATTTTAAGAAAACCGATAAAGTTACTAAAAATAGTAAGTTTGGTAAAACATTAGCGGATCAGACTTGGAAGTTTAGCGATTATGGATAGTTAGCGCATTTTGAAAAATATGGAAACTTAACAAATATAGGGGACGGTATTAATGTCTTGAAACTAAAAACTTTCCTAAAATTTGAAACTTTCCTAAAAGATTTAATTTGGATAAACGCCAAGACTTAACGAAAAACTTTATAATTTTATTTAGTCATACTTTATTAAACAAACTAAAGCACAAACACACATGGATGTCTTTTCTCTGGAAAGCGTGTCGTACAAGTTTTGGTTATCTTTCGTTTACCTAAACGCGTCATTTATTTAGTCCCGTGTGTAGAATCCTTCGCTTTATTTCTTCCTCGGTGATTATCACTTCACCAAGTTCTTAGCGATTCACACTTGCGTAAGAGGTGATTTTCATAGCCCCACGTTTTACCTATATCAAATGCTTTATAAACTTGGGTGAGAAAACATTGTTGCTTTTAAAATTGGACATAAGTTTTAACGTGAGTTTACAGTTTATGTGTTGCCTAAGTTTGCTTACAAACCACTATTGCCCGAACTATCATGAACCGTTAGTCACCTATGGCCAATTGGATTGGTTAAGTGAGCGCGAATGCATAAATAGATCTATTGGGACCTAATTATCCATATCTTTCTTGGTGCCACTTAATTAGAACAAACGGTTATATGTAATGTCGATGTTGGGCGTAGGGATGTCTATGGTTTGGGACACCAGTTAGGGCAGGAATACTATGTGGCATGATATGATATGCCCTGTTATTATTAGCATCGGTGTCATGAGCTTAGCGTAACAGTAAATACTTTTTATGTGAATGGTTGTATCGTTTATAGTAGTCGATACGCTTTGAAAATCTGTTGGCCACTCTGAATTAACTTAAACCTATGAATTCATGTTGGGAATTATAGATTTGATGAGACAAAGTGAATAAAAGAATGAAACAAAAGGACTCAAACGCAAAGCTGGAATTCTTCAAGAGATGGAAGATTTTGAAGATTTCCTAGAAGACCACCTCATTCAAGTATAAGATAAAGATCAGCTAAAAGATAAAGATCAACATTAATGTTGAATTGAAGTTATCCCAATAGATATTAATGCTGATTATAGTTTTCCTATCTATTTGTTCTTTTCCTTTGTAAACCTAGATATTCTCTATTATATAAAGTGATACAAATGTGTAGTTATAAGTGTGTGTGCAAGAGGTAACGTCCTAGAAAGGTATGTGTGGTGTCTACTGTGAATGCCTAGATGGTTTGGTTGGTTTTTACCTCAAGATCTTTGATCCCTGTTAGTTTTGTATATAACCCGTTACTATAGTTTATCGGGTAGAAAATTGGGCTAATAGTGAAAGATCAATGAATGAAAAACCTTGTTATGAATATCAATGTTCTTATCTATTTTCCGATATGCATATACTTTCTGTCATTGTTATTCATTATCCTAGATAAGGTCTAAACAACTTGAGCTTACAACGATCTAAGGAGTTATTCAAAATTCAAACTTCACTATTGGCATCAAGACTGGTGGCTCTGATCTAGGATCTACAAAGGTTTAAAGAATACCTAAAAACCCCTAATTTCATGAAATTGATTTTGTGGTAAAAGATTTAATGGGTTTTGAGAGTAATTGCTAATGATTGATGCGTATAAATCATCCTCTCTAACCTGCTTAGTATGCAAACGAATTATCAAATGTTTTATTATCTTTTAAGGTTTCGCATGAACAAATTAGGGTTTCGAGTAGATTGGTGAACCTGACGTGAAGAAAAGAGCATGTTGTGCGACATCGTATAAGTTTCATGTTATGGGTTCGTGATTCAGATTGAAGATTGTTTGATTATTAGGGTTACGTCGAGACACAAGAAAGTTTGGTGATCATGGTGTAAAGAAAACCTAGTTTTTACCTAGATTTTGGATCATCTTTTCTTGTCGACCAATGAACTAAACAAAGCTTTTTTCGTTGTAACTGCCTTTTGGGATCGATCATAAGTTAGTACTGCTCGAATATTATTAATACTGCCAGCCTTCCAAGTTAATATTGTTGGTTGATTTTTAGTACTAGCTTAGATTCTCTATGGTTAATACTACCTAACTGCTCCGATATATGTGTATATGGTTCAAAGTTTATGTTGTACGTAGCCTTTGTTGTCCGAGGAAACGAGGGTTTGTACGCTGAATCTGTCCGAGAAAAGCAGTTAACAATCTGCTAGCCCTTGTCTGATATCGGACAGTACTTGGTTTTTGGATGGATTTGGATCTCGGACAGAACTATTTTTCAAATAGTTTATTCTTATTGATTTATGGCTCGTATTTTTGGAAATTTATTGAAGATGTGATTACGAAGAGGGTTATTTATTGCTTATTTGAAGATGAAGTGGGTTTATTGGATGCGTGTTCTTATCATATCTTTTAGCCTTGGAGATAACTTGTTCGTGCTTTCATGGTTTTATTGATAAAGACTTGATTAACTAGTTTACCTGATGAATAGGTATACGTTGTATACTCACAGGGATTGTAACTATCACTTCAAGGAGTTACGATATTGGCGCATGTCTCATTGAAGATGAGGATTTTATCAAGAGATCGAGGTCTACTCTTAGAGAAGAAGTGTGAGTTTCTTTACAATATTTAGTGCAAAGACAATAAGATACAAGTTTGGGTTTATTCTATTTCTTTCTACATCAAGTTCGTTATACTATAGATATTCTTCACATTGATCCCTAACAAAGCCTACATAGTTCGAGATTCAAGAGATGGTAAACATATGGGTTTCAGGGGAAGCTGAATGTTAAAATGTTTAACCATCTACATGCACCACTTGAGGGGACGTGTTTACAAGTTGCTTATCTACTGAAGACCCCTATTAGATGATTACAAAAAGGGGAAGAAGATTATAGAGTTATGATTTGTAGCTTATTATATGTGGTGGCATGATACAAAGAATATCTGATTGAGGGGAAGCTTGGAAGTTTTTGTTTCATTCAGGGAGATATTACATCTCAACTTTAGGGGAAAGCTTAGGTTTATGAATGAAGTTCATACACGACTTGTTTGTTTGTCATCATCAAATAGGGGAAGATTGTTGGGAATTATAGATTTGATGAGACAAAGTGAATAAAAGAATGAAACAAAAGGACTCAAACGCAAAGCTAGGAATTCTTCAAGAGATGGAAGATTTTAAGATTTCCTAGAAAGATCCACATTCAAGTATAAGATAAAGAACAGCTAAAAGAATAAAGATCAACATTAATGTGAGTGAAGATTAAGTCAAAGAGTAATTTAATGCTGATTTATAGTTTCCTAATCTTATTTGTTCTTATCCTTTGTAAACCTAGATATCTCTATTATATAAAGAGATATCAGGCGTGTAGTTTAAGGGTGTGTACAAGAGGTAGACGTCTAGAAAAGGTGTGTGTGTGTCTAGGCATGTGAATGCCTAGATGGTTTGGTTGGTTTAGCCCTCAAGGGATCTTGCTACCCTGTTAGTTTGTAGATAACCGTTCTACAGTTGATCGTGTAATTTGGGCTAATAGTGAAAGATATGATGAAAAACCTTGTTATGATAGCAATTTTTCTTATGCTATTTCCGCTATGCATATACTTTATGTTCATTGTTATCATTATCCTAGATAAGGTCTAAACAACCTGAGCTTACAATGATCTAAGGAGTTATTCAAACTCCACAATTTACCAACATTATGTTGACGTTTTAAACATATTTTCTCAGGTACTTAGCTTGGCTTGATTCTTGATGCTAAATGGAGTCCAATGTGGCTTGTGACTTCGCACAATTCCAAGACTTAGCTAGTTAAAATACCGTTGTCATTGTCAAACTTTAATATGCTTTTCCTGCTACATTTAATAACTTTTATATGAGCGTTGTAAAACTTAATTAAAAAAATTTTATGCAACGAGTACACTTTTTCAAACGTCCATGATTAGTGGCCGTTCTTTATTGCTTTGTGTTCGTATTGTTATTGACGTTACAGAACAACCCTCGCCGATCGTATTCCGTCCACCCCCGTCTGGGGGTGTGACAGATTGGTAATCAGACAAGGTAATAGAGAACCAGGTAGTTATACTTGGTCTGGTCTATAACCAGTATGTGATCCTATGTGCCTTTATATGTGCTTACGTGTTGTCTATCCTTGCTATATAAGTATTATAATATATATATATATATATATATATATATAATATAGATATATATAAATATATATATATAATATATTTATATAGAGATTTCTATATAAAACTTGAGACTATTATATATTGCCATATTTACCTTGCATTCCATTCATCGTTTCTTTATGCCTGCATGGTTTCATATAAAGGAGATTTTATATAAATTTGTTGCGTAGGCAGATATGGCAGCGTTCAGCTATTGCATTTCTTCTGAATCATCGGATGAAGTGTAGGATCACGCCCGCAACCAATCGGTTATTCTTTTTGTGATATTCCTACTGTCATTCCTTCTACTTCTGTGGTTGCTCCAGAGACTTCTACTATTGCTCCTGTTATTTCATCTCCGCTCCTGTGGTTGAGACGACTCTTGGCCGCTTCACCCCACTGGATGTGTGGCTTGTTTCCTAATCGGTTTCCGATTCTGATTCACCAATGAGATTCTTCACCAGAGGTACCTCAATTTCCCCCCGTTACCAGCCTATTGCACCATTCTTATGCAACCGATTATTCTGAGGCTCCGTGCTTCTGATTGAAACCTCAACATCGCGGATCCCTATGTTGCTACCTGTTGTTGCCTCGTTGAGATGCAGGGTAACAACCAGCACGTCATTCATCATCATCTGAGTTTCCTATTGCTCCTGTTACTGCCCCGCCCGGGATTCATCGATAGTCAACGATTCTTATCCGACCTAGGGAGGCTATTCCTTTTGGTCGACCTTACCGTACCCATATTAATTGGCCGGGTAAGTTGTTGACTGCGAGGAAGAGAGTTGGACCTTTACCAGCTCGTAGATTAGCATGGAGGCATGCATCACCTCGTTTCTTCAGACCAACACCATCTTCTTCTAGTTCATCTTTGGATTCTTCGCCAGTTCATTCTTCGGGTTTGGATGCACCAGATCAGGCTCATTCTGGATCTTCGACTAGAGATGTATCACCTAGATTGGGTTACCCTCCGAGGAGAGCACCACGATGTAGTGAGGCATTTCGTCATTGGTGTGCTATTCCATTATACTGCTTGTAACCAGCCGACTACATCAGAGTCATCATCAGGAGATTCATTAGAGAGACCCCTGCATTCATCTTCACATTCTGCTGGACCATCTCGCAAGAGATGTAGATCCCCGGTTGATTCTGTACCATCATCTACGCCATTATGGATCCTAGGATCCTAACCCTTTGATCTCTTACCACCTCGTAAGAGGTTCAGAGATTCATATTCGTCTGAGGCTAGCATAGAGGAGGATACCAAGATTGATCCTATAGAGACTGAGGTTGATATAGAGTTGGGTATTGGTGATGGGGATGATGTTAGAGATCATGTTGAGATTGACCCTAGGGATGTCAGGGATGACACCGAGGAGTATGAGGCTGACACCAGTGCTGGAGACAACGGTGAGGTAGGTATCGACCCGATGTCGCACCTGATAGTTTTTGTGTGAGGCGATTGAGAGTCAGCTGACAGAGGATTCTTCTGATTCGTCTGGCACTAGGGATGGCATTGTTAGGTCATTCGAGGATATGCCGATTGACTTAAGATATGTAAAATTCAAAGATACACTTTCGCAACTCTGATAATCAAAGAACTTCCTCAAATCATCAAGCTTATGATCAAGACAAGAGTTCTACATGAGGAAGATTGTTAGCTATTAAGAAAAGTATGACTATGTTGGTCAAGCTTCAAAAGACAAATCAAGATGGATTCATGGTAAGTGATACATTCGATGGTATATATACGTAATAATACCAAAGTATAGAAAATTCCAAAACTACCCTTGAGGACAAAGGTAGTAGGAAAAATCTTACAAAAATACTACACGTTTAACCGGTAAGTGATTACCGGGTCATTTTCCCAAAGACTTATGAAATTGAGACCTCGTTTGTTATTTGGACAATGACTTGAATTGGTTCGAAGATGATTGTTTTCTAAAATCCTAATAGAGAGCAAATAAAAGCACAGTTAAAGCTAACTACGAAAAACGTTAACGGGAATTCAATAAAACACGACAAATAAGCAAGCACACTAAAATTAAATCCTAAATGATTTTCTAAACTTTTCCTAATCCTAATTGATTATTTAAAAGAAAATGCTAAGGAAATTCTAAACCGAGGGTGTTTAAATCTTAAAAAAATAAGAAAACGGAAACGGAAACGAAATCTCGTTCTTTAAAAAATGAACTTTCAAAATATTAACCTTACGAAAGTAAATTTCAAACATAAGCCTAGAATATGATAAAAGAAAATTTTATAAAGAAGAAAATTATTTTTTGATTATTTTTCTATTTTTTATGATTTTTTAAAGTTTTTAGCAAAATTAATTCACGAAAAATATAAAACTTTAAGCTAAAAATTCTAAAAATTTCTAAAAGTAGCTTATGATAAGCAAGATGCGGGAAAAATATCAAATCCTAAAGAGCTAAACTAAATAAGCCGGGAAAAATCAAATAAGCACTCGAAGTGCTTATTATAACTAAAACTTAAAAAAGGGGTAAAATGATTTTAAATACACCTTAGGACGTAAAAGTCCCAAGGGCGCAATGGTTAGAGGTGTGTGGTGTTGTGTTATGAAGGTTGAGGAGGGTTGAGGTTGTGGGTTCGAGTCCTGCTCACCCACAATTTCCCCTCTTCCCTTTTTTATTTTTTTTATTTTTTTATTTTTACAAAAACTTTGAAAAGCAAAGTTATAAAACTTAGAAAAACTAACAACTTTAATGAAAACAATTTTTTTTAAATCAAAATTCGTACACTAACTATGGGTTGTCCCTGGGAGGAATCCCTCCGGTTATAGCCTGACATTGGGAATAAGTACCTAACCTACCACCTTACACACTCAATAAAATAAAATGCATGTCGTCTTTTGGAAATAGTTCTCCTTTCCAGTAAAACAATTGAAAATTCAATTAAGGTACTTATGATATAAATTATCCAAAGCGCTTTAAGTACCTCGACGATTTTTGAGATTTTTCAGAAAAGCTCCCACTCAAGATGTGCTTCGGTTTCAAATTGTGTTAGCAGTTTTGGGCAATTACATGATTTTCTATGAGTCCTAATAAGCACGGTTATTATAAACACATAGTTTAATCACATTTCTCACCTTATCGAAAATTTTAAACCCTTTGACATTTTGGATAGCAATTATTTAAATATAGTTATAAAAAGTAGGAGAAAAAGTGTGCCTTAATTCGCAAGTCATAGTATGAAATAAATTACTGCTTCCCCTCAATCATGAGGGATATAAATTAATCCTACAATTACTCAGCAAAAATTAACTACTTACGAATGTACAAGAGTATATTATTACGTAAGTAAGAAAAAAATAGGACCTTTTTATTGTAAACACAATGTCAATCACTTGTATTGTTGATCAGCTGTATTAATATCTCTTATATTCTTCCTCTAACAAAAGCGTTCCTAGTCTTGAAAGATCCTCCTATCTGTAGTCCCCTTTCTCGATTGCAGTGATGAAGTCTTTGCATTCTTCTATTACATCCTCTTGACCATTCCTAGTCTCCATGCCTTTATTGTAGGCCGAACAGACCGAAAGTCTTTAAACCATGTGATCCAGTTTTTCATTTACTGCGACTCTTGTCAACGTGCCATCACTAAACGTGCGTGTGGGGGGGGGGGGGGGTGGGGGGGGGGGGGGTGGGGGGTGCATGGGTAGCTTCATTCCAGCCTCATCAACTTTCTTTGATCATTTCTATCTCTGTAAACAACGGGCGCTTGGCTTAGGACAATCGTTATTCTTCTTTGAAGTAATAGTCGGCCTGGCATCCTAATTTGGACTTTCAAGGGTTGATCTTTGTTTTCTGATAACTGTTCAATCCCGACTGCAAGTCTCCCACAATGATTCCTGTTTTACCAGGTTTCTATCCAATATGTTGACTGCCGTGTTGAAGACTAGTCTTATCTATCTTGGTAGGATGGTTGAGCTTTTCTTGAATATTGAGTAGAACAGATCTTCAAAATCATTTGGATGAAAGATTTTTGAAATCCTTTCTGAGATCTTGGTTACTCGTTGGTAATCAGTCGGCATAGAAATTAATCTCACTTAGTATTCTGTTTCTGTATTTTTGAACACCTTGACACTGATCACACTGAGAATTCGCATATGCGATCTGACTGCTTCACGATCAGAGGGCTCACTGTGTTTGTTGATGTAGAATTCCTTTCTCCTAAACACCAGTAATATGCCATAGGCCCACTAATGTCATATTTACACGTCACTTTCAACCCACAAAGATGGAACTAATTCTTTAAGGCCAAAGTCAAGAATGAGCGGCTTGTAGCTTCAATATGGATAAGGCAATTTTTGCTCTTTGTACCTGTCAAAGAGTAATCCAGATCCTTATTGAAGAAGAATTATGGTTAAATAGTTACCTACCTGGTGGTCCTCCTAAGGGCAGTGGCTCATATATTTTCGCAGAATTTGATGACCCTCAGGATTACTCAAGTCAACCTTATTTGTCAGCATCCCTCCCCTCCCCTCCCTCCCCCCCACCCCCCCCCTTTATGGCTTCATCATATGATATTGAAAGAAGACGTTTGTTCTTTGTGAAAAGCTTTACATAGGTTGAAAGCCTGGGAACGTCTAAATTGCTTTCAGAGCTTCTCTTTCCGTTCGTCTACAAACCATTTTATGATGACCCAATATCATATCGTCTTCCTGTAAGCTGTTCTCCGTAGGAACTTGATACGTCGTGGTATGTATTTGGCCCAGTTTAGATCTCTGGTTTTGGGAAATCATTCGGGGGAATGGTCCATTCTGGTTCAGGTGTGGCTGGTCTCTCGACTTCAGGAATCGGCTTAAACCACATAGTGGTCAACACCTTGAGAATGTGAGCATTATCAGTGTCCTTCATATCTGAGACATGCTCTTCATCCTGCATTAGAATGTCATCTAAAGATTGTTTAGACTGTTCTGATTCAGGATCAGATCTGTGCATCAAAGAGTTAACACCAGCATCTCTTGTGTTAGTGATCTGCCATCTAGTTGAGGCAAGAGCTGGATGTTGTTTTGAAGCAGATGTATCAGACTCCTGTGGTTTCTTTGAACTTTGGTCATCATCTTTCGGAGGAGGTTGAGCTGACCCAGAAGCGGCAGAATCAGGTCTTCTTCTCTTCGTTGACCTACCCTGGTTTGATCCAGCTGACGGGCCTTCATCATCATCATCGTCTTCATCATCATCACTATCATGCTTTCTTTTGTGGTCTTTAACCTTGTCTGCAACTTCCTTATCCATGGCATCTTCATCTGCTATTAATGCTTCCATAAGTGCATGGTATAGATGGTAGTTGGCAGGATTTCTGTTTGCAGTCTTGTTTCTTATTCGATGGGTTTGAAAGATCACTTCTATTAGATCAAATTCTTCAAGATCAACTTTATCATTTGATCTGATGGAGTAAGTTGAATCTTGTTTCTCCTCACCTTTTTCCCTTTTGATTCTGATAATCTCCTTCGGACTCTTTTTAGATTCTTAATTCTGGATAGACTCTAGGCCAGGCAGCACAGAGTATTTCTTGATTAAATCTGCAGTGTGTCGTTCAAGAACCTTAAGGAGAGCATCATCAAGTTTTGTTCCTAGATATTCATCAACAACCATAGGAATTTAGGATTTAATTAAAGCTAAAACATTAGTAGAGTGATCAGACTTCTTTACTTCAAACATCTCTTGCTCTAATCTTGCCACTCTTAGCTGAAGTGCGATGAATGGAGTGATCTCTGGGAGAGATGGGATGATTGTTGTAGCTTCTATATTGATTGGAGGAGGTGTAACCAGTGAATAAGGTTTAGGATATGAGAACTTAGTAAAGGGAGCGATCACTGGAGGAGTTAACGTAACGGTTTGATGACTTGGATCAGGTATGGTAGAATCAGACTCATCTACAACTTTAGATTTCTCCTGATCATCTTTGGTTGGTTTGTCATAAAGAAATTGATCCCCAAAGTTATCAGTGTCTTCGAGATTTTTCATGGATGACATAGAGCCAGAATGACTTTCTGGATTATCATCGATGACACGTTCGTCTGTTATGAGCTTTAGGTTTTCATGAACCTTTGGGTAGGCTGTAGTGAGGAATCCCATCATTCATGTGCTCAGTTTGGTCCACCAAGAGACATATGTAACTTTTCTAGAGTCTGATCCAGTCCTGTTTCTTTATAGCTTAGAGTCCTGGTCCTAACAAGCCTCATGAGATTTTCATGGTCTGGTCCAACCTGACCTTGTGTACTAGCAGGTATGCTTATTCCTGATGTTACTCTAGATGAATCTACTTCTCCTTGATCTTTGTCACCTTTAGGAGCAGCGGCTTCTATTTCACTTTCAGTTCGTTCTGAATCAGATGTTGATGAAGATTCATGGATCACTTTCTCTGATGTGTCATCTTTAGGTTGAGAAAAGGGTGTAGTTGTTGAATCATGAGGAGTTTGATCATGCCTGACAAGGATAAACTGATTCATAGTTCTTTTCTTCTTAGACAGATCGGTCAGGGAATGAGCTACTTGTTCTTCGGTTACAATGGCCTTTCCCTTGCCCACTACTTCAGGCAGTTTGGGAGTTGTTTTAGATACTGGATCCCTGATCGATTACCCTCAACATGTGCGCGACCTTGTCGGCAGAAAGGCGATCCAAGCTAAGCTTAAGGCTCTCCATTCAGCAACATCACTTCATCCTTCGCCCCTTTCTTGATACGCTGCCAAACACATCTCTTAGCCAGTTCAAGAATCAGGATCAACACCTTCTTCTTTGAGGAACATATTCTAGTTAAATCTTCCATCATCTTCATCACAAGTAGAACTAGGCTTTTCCTTTTCTAACTTTTTGTGGAAGCTTATGTTTGGAAGGTTTCTTAGTCCGAATAGGAGCTGGCTTGGATGATTTGACTGGAGTAGTGGTTGTTGGCTTTTTGGGTGGAGTACGCTTTATTGCATGTTGCTTGCTTGCACTTTCTTATGGTGTTTTATTTGTATTCATAGCAACGCATTTCCAGAAATCTAGATAATATGAAGATTGTTGAATGGACTTTCAGTATCAAAGGGATCAGGAATTCCATTCCAAACACCTTCAACATCTCACCTTTTGGACAAACTTAAGATGTCCTAATATAAAGTCATCTCGAGATGATGGGCCCAGCAAAATCAGAGATGTCTATGGATATTGTTATTTGCTTGCCAAGTAGTAAATTACCACCTTTGAAAACCGTCCATCAAGGAAGTGAGGAGAGGAGTTACTTTCTCGTTGGTCCTTCAGACGGCTTTTATGGACCTCGCCTTAATGAGAGAAAAATGTTGTGGATCCCTAGTAAACTCTTTCCATAATAGCTCTGCATGATCAACATTAGTTTGAGTGATGATTCCCCACAGCATTTTCAGAACTAGGTGTCTGGGTTTGTCACTGCCTGATGTCTTTCTTGTCAAGCACTGGTTGATTAGGGTTAGAATTGCTCTCCATGGTTGACACACATAATTCACCCGTATATTAGAGACAATTTCTATAGGTTCAGGATACCCCAGCTCATTAACAAAATCAATCACAGTGGCACCCAACGGAGGTAACTCAAACGGTTGAGCTGGGATGACAGGAGTAATTGCTAATGCCTTTCTGAGAAGATCAGCACTTAGATCGAACCATTGCTCATCAACTTGGCAACTATAAACCTCAGTCTTCTTATTATATTTCATTGTGTTCCAAAATTGTTGCAAGTAGATAGCAGGAACATTTGCTGAGGCAGTGAATGCTTGGAAGAAGTTGGTATTACTCAGGATGTCCACTGATATCTGAAAGATGGGGTTCTTTTGAATCTTTGTGAGCAATTGAAAAGAAGGTTTTTACTTTTTTTTTCCTGACTGTTAACACTAAGAGCGAGGTACAATCTGCTCATCTATTTTGTAGGAGGTTGAGTGGAACAATTTTTGTTTCGGCCAGCGATTCTGACAAAAGAGTATTAACAAAAGAAGCCAAACGATTGCAGAAACGATGTTAGAGAGAGAACTTTAGCATTGATTAAAGTCATGTCATTCTTAGAAAAGCAACTGAGTCATTCGAAGGGGCCATGATAGATTATTAGGCTTAATGGGCTAAAACATAAAACTTAGCCCAAACCGCCGCCAGGCAGAATGCCAACTCGCCTTAGGAGAATCGAGCAAACCACCGCGAGGAAGGCACTAAACCTCTATGAATAACATTTGAAAAAGGGCGGGTTGAGTATTTTAATATATAAAAAATATTCGACCAAAACCGCTGAAGACACTGTTTACCCTTTGGAACTAATCAATACATAGAAAATTATGGTAACCCGCTGTTTAGTCAATTCGCTGTTAGTCACAACCTGCCATTTAGGCAACTCGCTATGAATCATCCCGGCCGTACGCAACTCAGTTGTTAATCACCCGTCATATTAATTTGAACGAGCGGTTGAGTAAGTTATTAAGAGAATAAATAATAAAATAACCAACCGCCCGCCTAGAAACATAGAGCAACTCGCCATTCGGTACAGATTTCTTAAAATTCAAACCACGCACCTCCTTTGTCAAAACTAATCACATCCTAAGGCATTCCTAGGCTATCCTGCGCATAAGACACACATTACTCCCATCCTTTCCATTACACACACCGACTTTTACTTTTTAAAAGTCAACCCGTCATTAAGAAACATGGGCAAATCATTCACTATTGTTTAAGATAGAAATCCACACATTAAAACTTATTAATATATACCTTATGAACAATTCCCAGCAACTAAATCACACCTTACAACACTGCATTGGCATTTTCATCTAAAATGACCTTAGATCTATTTTTTCTACACTTTTTAATGTGTTTTCATTCGATTCCATTGATATACACACAGAATAAATGATATAGATTAAGGTTCGATAATTACCTTGGGCAAGAAACACTAGAAGATCAAAGATTTGTGACTTATTCCCGTGCGGCGAGTTGCGAGAGAGTGTGTGTGTATGTTTTAATCATTGACTGAAATTTTGACAGGAATGACCGCCAAGAACCATACCGCCGCCTTTTTTATATCCGAAGTTAGTAGAGTTGCAGATTCAGTCCTTTAGGTTTCCATCTTCTTTTATTTTTGTTTAAAGTGTTTCTAAGGAGCTTTTTCTAAGCAATAGAATTGGACAATTTAGTCCTTGAGGTTATAATAAGGCTAGGAAACAAAGAGCAAAAGCTTATTTTAAGACCTAAATCATTACAAAAATAGATAACTTTAGACCTTTGAGTTAAAATTAATTAACTCCCCTTCAAATATAACCCATAAGAAACAACAACCATCTATAATTACACCTTTCATAGCATCAACAGTCTATTCCTATTAGTCTCCCCCTCAAACAATGACCGTTTTCTATTGAAAGACTACTAGTCGTTGATTGAGAGGAAAGATCAGCAACAGCTCTAGAAAACTAACACCACACCATTGTTTTTACTATCCTCCCATAAAGCAAAGGATATAAAGTAATCCATGTCCAGACATTCAAACCGGTTTGCAATTTGTAGTAATTACAAGCATTTTAGTAATTCCCAAATGAACTTAAAATATTTCCTAAGTAAGTTAAGATATTTAAAATACATATATATGAATTATTATTATTATATATATATATATATATATATATATATATATATATATATATATATATATATATATATATTATGTATATATTATTGAGTTAGACCTATGTACAAAGGATACACAAAAGCATTTCGTTTACTTATCCTTTCCTTCTTGAAGACGTTTGAGAGTTTCAGGGGTCAAAATCTTCATGCCTAGGCGTGGAAGAAGAAATTCGAACCGTTCTCTTGGTAATGCTTTTGTGAGAATGTCCGCAAGTTGATAGTTCGTTTCCACGAAGTAGAGTTCAACCACTCTATTTTCCACTTGCTCTCGGATGAAATGGTGACGTATGTCGATGTGCTTTGATCGAGAGTGCTGGACATTGTTACAGCAAAGAGCAATTGCACTTTTGTTATCACAGTACAGAGGAATTTTATTGAAGTCAAATCCGTAGTCTTTGAGCTGTGATCGCATCCAAAGGATTTGAGCACAACATCCAGACATGGCAATGTATTCAGCCTCTGTTGTAGATATTGCAGTGCTTCTTTGCTTCTTTGATGACCAGCTAACCAATCTATCTCCAAGAAACTGAGCACTTCCCGACGTACTTCTTCTTGAATCTTGACATCCCGCATGATCCGCATCTGCATAAGCTGTTAGTGACATGGCGTTGTCTTTCGGATACCAAAGACCCATGTTAATGGTTCCTTTCAAGTACCGAAAGACACGTTTGATAGCTTCAAAGTGCTTTTTGGTAGGCTTAGCCTGATATCTAGCACACATGCATACAGCGAATACAAGGTCTGGTCTACTGGCTGTAAGGTACATTAGGGAGCCAACCATTCCTCTAAATCGAGTTTGGTCAACTGGAATCCCCATGAGATCCTTGTCCAGTTTCAATCGATCCACCATTGGTGTATCAACAGGGTCAGAGAGATCCATTCCATATTTCTTTAAGGTTTTGAGAGCATATTTTGCTTGGTTAATAAAGATGCCTCTGGGACTTTGAGAAACTTGTAGTCCTAAGAAAAATGACATTTGACCCATCATTGACATCTGAAATTTGGAGCTCATTTCTTTGGAAAATATGTGACACGCATTATGATCTGTTGAGGCAAAAATGATGTCATCTACGTATATTTGAACAAGTAGAATATGTTTGCCTAATTTGCGTGTGAATAACGTTGGATCCACGGCACCCTTGAAGAAATTGTTGGCCAAAAGGAACTTTGATAGAGTGTCATACCACGCCCTTGGTGCCTGCTTTAGCCCATAAAGAGCCTTCTTCAGACGATAAACGTGCGTAGGATTATCCTGGTCTTCAAATCCTTCAGGCTGACTGACAAAGACTTCTTCTTGAAGATCACCATTCAGAAAAGCAGTTTTGACATCCATCTGGTAGATGATCATATTCTTGGTTGCAGCATTGGCAATGAATATTCTGATGGCCTCTATCCGTGCAACTGGAGCAAACGATTCTTCAAAATCAATACCTTCCTCCTGACGATATCCCTTTGCAACTAACCGAGCTTTGTTTTTCAGTACATCACCATATTCATCAAGTTTCACTTTGTAGATCCACTTGAGAGCGATAACCATAACATAGATTGGACGAGGTACTAATTCCCATACTTCAAGACGATCAAATTCGTGAATTTCATCTTGCATGGCTTGAAACCAGCAGTCTTCTATCACGGCCATTTTGAAGTTCTTGGGTTCGACTTTGGACAGTTCCGTATGGAAACAGCACCATAAAGCATCGGATGCTAACTGTTTTCTGGTAGATACAGGACGAGAGGGATTGCCAACGATGTTATCTAGAGGATGATCTTTGGTCCATCTTCTGAGATGATCTGGTGGGTAATTAACTTGGTTGGGTTCCGCTGAATTTACATTCTCAGATGATGACCGTACCGAACCTGGATCTCCAGTAACAAGGTTATGTGAAGGATGTGAAGGATGTAGAACATCGTGATTGATTGGGGGGTCTTCGAGAGTGGGTTCTTCTGCAATTTCTTGATGTCGGACTGGATGATGCATATCGGATGTTGACGATGAAGCACTTGTAGACGGTGCATCTTGAGCAATCGTTGTATGTAGAAACATTTGGAGCGTTAATAACAGTAGACGTAAGGACTGGTTCACTATCTGTAGATTGATCAAAGTATTCATCGAACATCGGTTGGAATAAAATCTCTAGATCTTTATCTGTTGGTGGAATGTATGTAGTTGCAGGGAAAATGCGATGGGGCGACCCTGAATTGAGTGTCCATGGGTCATCATGATAGGCTCGTCCTGAACTGATTGCGTATAGGAGCCATTGTCTGATGCTCTATCGAATGTGACGTGAATTGTTTCCATTAATCACCGAGTTCTCTTCTGTAGATTTCTATAGCCCTTCCTCTAGGAGCATACCCAACAAAAATCCCAATTTCACTTTGCTTGAAATTTTCCTAGATCTTCGCTATCATTTGTAGGATAGCACAGAGCACCAAATACTCGGAGAAATGTAAGATCAGGCTTCTTATCATGTACAAGCTTGATTCGTGTGATAGCATACACTTATATAGCAACCCTAATACAGATTCTAACCGAATGCCCTTGACCAAGGCAAAAGGTCAAATTCCACAAAAGGATAAAATACACAAGAAAGTATCTCTTAATAAAAAGATTCCGAAGAGATATTCCCAGGTCGTATGTCCAACGAGGCTGCAATGAAATGATCCCTGGTTTGATGAGAAATTGAATGATGGAGAATATATGATGGAAACACTGATATAATTACAACTAAAATTAATTAAATAAAACCTAATATATTCTACGGAAAAACAGATATAGGAAATGGGGATCTTAAAAACTACGGGAAACAAAATTAGTTATAGGGAAATCCTAAAATTAAATCTATACTAAAATACGGGGAACAGAATCAGGTATCGGGGAACCTAAATACTAAAAATTAAGAAAATAAATGCTAAATTAAATTAAAAATCAAAATTAAATTCTAATTAACTTAATTTGAAAAATAAAAAAACTAGAATTAAAACGGAGGTCGTTTGAATGTAAAACGAAAAGAAACGGTAAAACGCACCCGGTAAAACGGGTCTAAGACTGAAATTTAAGAAAAATTAAGCCTACACTAAATTTTATATTTTTCCTAGACACTAAATGACAAAAGAAAATTTTATAAAAAAGAAAAATATTTTTTTATTAATTTTTAGATTTTTTATGATTTTTCTAAGATTTATAACTAATTAAAACTAAGAAAATAGAAAAAGACAAAAAATAAAAGTTATAAAAATTCTGAAAAAATAAAATTAAATAAAGAAAAAGTTAACAATTCTAAAAATATAAAAATGCCCAAATTTTACTGTTTAAATAAAAAGTAATTAAACTAATTAAATCTAAACCTAATTTAATTAATTAAATTAAATAAAACTAACTAAAGTTAACTATAGGGACTAACAGTGAAAAGGGACAAGGACTAACGAAGTAACAGGCTAATAACAAAAGGGATAAACAAGGTTAACTAAGAAATTGGAAATTACACTATTGGTCCCTGAGAGAGAACCCGATATGCAAACTAAGTCCTAATGGCTTATTAGCCAAAACTCAAAAAAGCAAACTTATAGAGGGGCTTAATGGCAACATTTTTCATAATAAGCACTATGTCTGAAATCCACTAAATAAGCCAGAAAAGTGAGCTTAAAATGGGCGAGCAGAACTAATAAGCTTATGGCTTATTTTTCTTGGCTTTTTGGGATTTAAGCCAACAAATAAGCTAGAAACTAGGGGCAATAGATATTCAGCTAAGGGATTCTTAAAGTAAGCTAAGGGGCCCTAGAATAAGACCTAAAATAAGCTGAAAAAGCTACAAGCTATATTGACATATTATTATAAAAAACAGAAAAAAGGGAACTTTAAGGCCTAAATAAGCTAAGCTAAAGGGTGAGATAAGCTATAAGATTTTGGGGAATTAAAGGGCTACCTATGGGCTATATGAAAAAGCCATAAAATCCTAGTGCTTAATATCTAAATAAGCTAGAAAAGTGGGCTGAGTTTAGAGTCTAGCACCAGGGGAGCTCAAACAGTGGCCTAGGGGCTTATTTGAGCTTATGAAAATAAGCTCTCAAGAGCTTATTAGCCAAAATAAACCCAAAACAGATTTAAAGGGGTGCAAATGAGCTTATTTGCAAAGTATGAGAGCTTAAGGGCTTTTTAAAACTGCTGAATATGGGGCTTAAAAATGGCTACTTTCAAAAAATGTACATACATACATACATGGTGACATGGGCTTATGGTAATATGACAGAGCAAAGGGTTGGGTTTATTGGCTAGAAACAACAACAACAAGCACAAAAATAGTGTGCTTAAGCTGCATAAGCAGCTTGAGCACTTAAGCTCATTTTGGCTTAGTTAAATTTTGACAGAATATAGAAAGGACTTAAAAACTTATTTTTAAACTAAAAATGGTAATTAAAGAGGCTTAATAAACCCTACACACTCAGCCAAAGTTGGCTGAGTGGTTACAACCCATGATAACACCCATTTGACCCATTTTGGGGTCAAAACCAAACACTCCCTTAATATATAAAAAAGGGATTTTTAACTGATTTTTGGGTAAAAGAAGCTGAGAAAGGGTGTTATAAGGGATGCTTAATAACTTTAACACATTCTTAAACAAGTTTAAACAGAATGGATGGCTTTGATTTATACTTCGAATTTTTGACAAATGCAATATTTCAAAAAAAAACTCTTAACTTTTATTAATACTGAAAATATTACAACATGAACTTTAAATGAACTGAATACACTTAAATGCTTAAAAGAGAGACTTGGAATTAAATTTAAACTAAAAACATAGTAAAAAAAATGGTGTGTGTGGTTCGGCTTGGTCTTCTCTCTTTTATAGAGGTCCTTTGCCTTCTCTTTGAACTTGGGTTGTGTTAGCTGTGAGTGTGCAATACCTCCAAAGCAATCCTAGCCCTCTATTTGCTTCTCTATACCATCTCACCATTGAAGGTCTTCGGGTTGTGTGATCTTTGCAAGTGGGAAGGGTTATAGGGGTAATGGGTTGTGGGGAAAGGGTATGGGTGAGCTGGGAAGGTACTTGGGATAGTGGTTTGGAAGTGAAACCGTGGGATGAGGCTGTTTGGTTTTTGGCGGGTAATGGTTATGGTACAGTTATGGTTACAGGTTTTAAAAGGGATGTTTGGAGAAGAGGCAAGAACAGTCCCTCAACTCTTTCTCTCTTTTCATTTCATTTAAGCCGAGTTTAGTTATAAACAAGTTTAGAAAGTGACAATTAAGGTCCTTGTCGTTTTTATAACTAAAAGAAAAAAGAGGGTTTTGGACAATTGCAAAAATGGTCCCTCTAGTTTATTTCACCACTTTTCTTTTATAAAACACTTTAAAAAAATGACAACTTTAGTCCCTAAAGTTTTGTAAAAAGGATTAATGGGCTTTTGTTGGGCTTGGGTTTGTATTGGGCCCACTGGGTTTGGGTTTGGGCTTTTGGGCTTGTATTGGGCCCAATTGAGTGTGTCTGGGCCCAATAAGGTTTAGGTTTGGTTATTGGGCTTTTTCAAGCCCAATAAGATTATGAAGTGGGTTTTGTGTGTACAATGGCTGAGATTGGCTGTAACTGGGCTAGGATTGGGCCTTCAAAGTCTTCACAGTCTTTGTCAATTGCACACAAATGGGCTGTTGTAATTGATTGAGGGCCCATTTGGTCTTCACATCTTCATAGTTATACTATTTGGCTTTTCCGCCCATCAGATGTGTTAATGATTGCATCCAATAGTATTCTTTCAGTTTCCGGCTCCGGTTGACTGCTAGTGATCTCTTCAGTATGACTCTGACTTTGACTTTTGGACTTTGGCCTTGATTTTGCACAGTCTTTTCCATTCCATGCTCAGTTTTGTCATTTTGGCTTGGTTTTCTGTCTTTTTGTTGATATCCACTTCCTGCACAATACAAATGCAAAACAAACATATATTTGGCAGTTTTTGTCTGTTTTTGGTCATTTAAGCTCGTTTTTTAGAGGTAAAGATATAGTGTCATTAAGCCTATCCATCCCCCAAAACTAAGGTATTGTGTGTCCTCACGCAATGTTATGAATAAACGATGTAAGATCCCAGTTTTCACCATTTTTCTGAATATACACTAACTACAACTAATATTTTTGGATTTTTCTCATTTTTTTAACAAGTTTGACCTTCCTTTATTATTAATACTGGATCATAGAATGAGAAGCGCCCGTAAGTGATCTACGGATGTTTCCTACGATAATTTCGATCGTTCCTCAGTTTTCACAATTGCCATAGCTATCAATTAAACAAATCATTGTCGATATAAGTTTATATGTTACACCTCACTTATAACTTGTGAATTTTCAACTCCCAACATGGTATACGATTGGAAATGCGTGTACCCATTTAATTTAACCATAGAATACAAACTTATTTTCATAGTCATAATTCAGAGATAATCATGACTCAAAGCAACAACTTATTAAGACTTGTCGTAACTGATTCGAGATTAATAACTTTAAAACTTTTTGCAACATTTATAACATCATAATCCATAAGTCTAAGCTAGGAATGCGTTGCTTAGTTTGAACCCCTACCTCGTGGTTAACGGAGTAGGATATCACAACCAACGACCGGTGTTCTTAGTTTGAAAACCCACCCCGTTGCTAGCGTAGTGGGAAATCACATCAACACCTTCTTCCTAATATGGCTAAGATGGTGTCTTAGTTTGAACCCTCACCTAGACCTTTCTTCCAAGTGAGATATCACGACACACCCAAATCTCTAGAAGTAAAGATGGCTTAGTTGAACACCCACCCCTCGTTGCTGAGCGTAGTAGATACCACGACACACTTTTACATGTTCCATTCAATATCAACTGCATCTTCATTGGCAAATTTCAAATATTCATGCATTTTTGCATTCACATTTCATTAATGCTTCTTTGGCATTTATCTTTAAATTACTACAAAATCTCGCTTTTGAAAACTCAAGTTACAAATTTGAAGCTTTTTCTGAAAACATCGATTGACTTAGTTGAATTAAATTGAGTACGTATGATTAGGTGGATTAGAAATTCACGGGAGAGAAAACCATAAGTTACTTGTATAAGTTTTTAGAAGAATCTTGCTTAGCACATAAACTTATATTTAACTCTATCATTTCTCGTTCTTCACATTTTTTAAAATTCAAAGCTATAAATTCCGTGAAAAGCTTGACCTAAAGGAACTAGCTAGGGCTCAACACGCCCGATCAAGTCAAAAATTATTCTTTTTCTACCCAAAAGAAAAGCAAAACTCGTGCTACAAAACACTTAAAAAAAATTTTAATTTTTCCATTTTTTGTATCTTTGGTGGTAAAAACGGGTTTTACCGTGTAATAATGCTGCAGAACAATCAAATCGAAGAGACCCCCCCAAACTAGAACAAACATCGTCCCTCGATGGTTTGAGGTATTACATTAATCCGAAGCCATTTATTAAGGTATGCAAAATAAAACGTTAGTCGATAAGATTAGGATAGCGATCCCCATTGAAGCTGAGGATGTGAAACGATTTCTTGTGAATGACAAAACTAAGAGTCTTTCACAAGCCGGGCAATCCAGGACAATAAAGCAACAACAACAAGGAAATACGGGTAATGGAAAAGACAAGCAATTTTACACAACAACAACACTTATTTACTACTACGGATAAGCCATGGGGTGCCTCCCGAGGAAGCCTTTTAGGGGTCGCGATGCTTGACCCATCACAAGGATTTATGGATCCTTGAGGAAACAAGTGGAAATTAAAATCATCATCGGACTTTCATTCAATGAACTACGATAAGTATTGATTTCATAGAAAGATCCCACTCCGAAGAGTACATCCGGCTGTAGAAGAATGAACCTTTTGAAATGCGGAATCAAATAATGGTGTCTTCAAAACCCCACAGAGAGAAGAGAAGGCGGAATAACCGGATAAGCAAAGAAATGGGAAAAGATCCATACAACATAAGCGAAAAATTCACTATGGGTAAGAATCTTTGCCTCCAGGATGGGATGGGTGGGTAAAACATGTAGTCACATCTACGGGGATGTCTTCACCACATCAATGGTTGAATTTTCCGAATTGGATAATCCAACATAAAACGATTCGAACTCGGGAAGCGGAAATAGAAAGTATCGTCTCTACGAGTCGACATCATCACTCCTCATACCTGGTGTATTGATCCGTCATCACAAGAAACAAGTCAATCTCCTCCATAAGAGAAATCAATTATCCCAACGGGGATATGAGAATGGAGGGTTAGATACGATAGCATTAGAATTGGCTTGAAGAGCTTCCGGAGGTCGAGGAGAAGAGTTATCGTAGAGCAAACTTTCCAAAAACAGAATATCACCTTCCGGGTCAAATTCAACTTCCTCAATTTCTGGTGGAATTGATTTAGGAAGGATGAGTTCACCGGCGAATTCATTGGAAAGAGAATCGATCTTAGGAGAAGAATCAATCGAAATGTCTCGATTTAGCACGGATTCTACAAGATCAGATTCAGCATCAAAAGAATCAATTCCCGGTGGAATTGAATGGATGCCTTCCAGCACCTCATCATTAATTCGATCTACCTTAGTCGAAGCAATTTCTTCATCAAGATCAAAGAGAGGATTAGAGAAAATGATAAAATTCTCTTTTGGAATGTCCTCCTCGGAAAATGACTCGTCACTTAAGGTAAAATCTTCATCGATATCGAAGAGAGGGTTGGAGAAAGTAAAATCATGATTCTTTGAAGAATCATCATATGGAGGCAAATCACACTCATCGTCGGAAAAATCCTCGAATCAATTGGGGTATTGGGACAAGGTACCGACACTAGACTTATGAATTTCTCCGATTACCGTTGCCGGGAATAGTGTCAAGATGCTCGTCCCCTCCAAACTAGAGATTAACGGGCTCTTTGGTTGGTGATTCGGGTGTGATTGCAATGGTATAGGTCCTACGTCATACATCATTATCAAGTAGACAGAGGGCGATCCAAGCCGGAGTATTTGATGTACTCAGATAGCTCGTCTCTTATGATTTCACATCTTGAAACAAGTTGCTAAGCAATTCTTGCACTTCCTCGGATTGAGCGTTGCTTACTTCAAAAAAGTTGTCCCAAAGCTTGCAATAAACCTTGGCGTTTTCCCCAAAAGAGATACGATTAACTTTTTGAGAAAGCTTTCAATCGTTTCATTAGGTTCCTCTGTGGGCTTGCAAAGCTTCCATGCTCTTATGGTTGAGAGTTGATGATATGACGGAAATTGCGGGGTTTGAAGTTGGTCAAAACCGAAAGAATGAGATTTTTGACATCATCGGTTGAACATTCAATTAGTCGCAAATTAGGACCCCTACAATTTCACAGCAAAGTAGATTTTGCTGTTGAAGATTATGCAAATCTGCGGGGAATTGAAATCTGCTGTAATCCGCTCTGGTAGATAAACGGGCTTTGAGGTGTACAGCAGTGACAATATTAGATATCGTTCCCTGCAAAATTCACACAAGATTTGCTTAGAGTGTGAGGGTGTGGAGAGAACTTGGAGATTGATCAAAAGAGTACGGAGTTTGAAAAATCCGGATTTTTTTTGAAAAATTTCCATTTCCATAAGTACAACTAAGACAAACTCCATCAATGAGACGACAACCGGCAACTGTGCACGGCAACAGAATAACAATAAGAGTTATCCGTCGTGTCCCACACCCTACACATCAAAACAGAGATAAACCCATCAAATTAAACAAAAAAGAGGGACAAGAAAGAATTAAACGGTTAAGAGGAAAAAAGAAGATTATTTTTTTTGTTTTTCGGATTTATTAACAACATAATTCACAATTGGACAAATCAGCAGAAAGAGTACATAGCCAAATAATCATCTTACTTCACGGTAGCTCTCATCAATGAACAACGCACAAGTGAGCGGAGGAGTAGGAATGCGCGAAGCTTATTTCTCCTTTTGGTCTAGTTCCTAGGAACAACCCTCCTTATACCCCCTTATCGTTTGTCAATCAAATGAGGTGAGCCGTATTCGTAAGTGACAAAACAACAGAAGGCAAGTTTTAAATCTTTGGTTCGATTGGGAACTCAGTAGTTCACCGGAACTTATTATGATAATACCTCAGTTGAGAATATTATATTTTGGTATTTTACCAATTAGTGAATTTTAATTTTTTATGGACAATTTTTTTTTTATATTTTTGATTTTTTTGGTTTTTTTTTTAATTTTTATATGATATGTACTAATAAAAAGAAAAGAAAAATATTTTTGTGTTTTTTTTTTTTTTTTTTTTTTTTTTTTTTAATATGATATATTAATAATAAGACAAGTTAATCACAGTCCGGAATAACAGATCGTAGCAAATGCCTTGCCCCCCCGGTCAGCGGCGCCAAAAATTGATTCGTCAATAGAAACTAGGGGGGGGGGGGGGGGGGGGGGGGGGGGGGGGGGGAGGTTATATATAATAACACAAATGCAGATCTCAACCAAATGCCCTTGACCAAGGCAAAAAGGTCAAAATCTACAAAAGGATAAAATATATAAGAATCAATAATAAAAAGATTCCGGAAGAGATATTCCCGGGTCGTATGTCCCAACGAGGCTGCAATTGAAAATTATCCTGGTTTGATGAGAAATTGAATGATGGAGAATATATGATGGAAACACTGATATAATTACAACTAAAATTAATTAAATAAAACCTAATTTAATCTACGTAACAGATATAGACATGGGATCTTAAATACTACAGGGAAACAAAAAGTATTATAGGAAATCCTAAGCGCGCGTTACAAATCGATAACTAAAATACGGGACCAAATTATTGTTCGGGCGGAACGGCGCGAGGCGGGAGAGAACTAAAAATTAAAAAAATAAATGCTAAATTAAATAAAATCAAAATTAAATTCTAAATTAAGCTAATTTGAAAAATAAAAAAACGTAGAATTAAAACGGAGGACGTTTGAATGTAAAACGAAAAGAACGGTAAAACGCACCCCGTAAAACGGGTCTAAGACTGGAAATTTAAGAAACAATTAAGCCTACACTAAATTTTATATTTTTCCTAGACACTAAATGACAAAAGAAAATTTTATAAAAAAAGAAAAATATTTTTTTATTAATTTTTAAGATTTTTTAGATTTTCTAAGATTTTATGAACTAAATAAAACAAGAAAAATAGAAAAAGACAAAAAATAAAAGTTATAAAAATTCTGAAAAAATAAAATTAAATAAAGAAAAAATTAACAATTCTAAAAATATAAAAATGCCCAAAAGTTACTGTTTAAATAAAAAGTAATTAAACTAATTAAATCTAAACCTAATTTAATTAATTAAATTAAATAAAACTAACTAAAGTTAACTATAGGGACTAACAGTGAAAAGGGACAAGGACTAACGAAGTAACAGGCTAATAACAAAAGGGATAAACAAGGTTAACTAAGAAATTGGAAATTACACTATTGGTCCCTGAGAGAGAACCCGATATGCAAACTAAGTCCTAATGGCTTATTAGCCAAAACTCAAAAAAGCAAACTTATAGAGGGGCTTAATGGCAACATTTTTCATAATAAGCACTATGTCTGAAATCCACTAAATAAGCCAGAAAAGTGAGCTTAATGGGGCTGCAGAAGCTAAATAAGCTTATGGCTTATTTTTCTTGGCTTTTTGGGATTTAAGCCAACAAATAAGCTAGAAACTAGGGGCAATAGATATTCAGCTAAGGGATTCTTAAAGTAAGCTAAGGGGCCCTAGAATAAGACCTAAAATAAGCTGAAAAAGCTACAAGCTATATTGACATATTATTATAAAAAACAGAAAAAAGGGAACTTTAAGGCCTAAATAAGCTAAGCTAAAGGGTGAGATAAGCTATAAGATTTTGGGGAATTAAAGGGCTACCTATGGGCTATATGAAAAAGCCATAAAATCCTAGTGCTTAATATCTAAATAAGCTAGAAAAGTGGGCATGCGTGTTTAGAGTCTAGCACCGCGTGTGTCGAGCGACAGCGCGCATGTGGCGCTACGGGCTCTATTTTGTCAGCTTATACAATAAGCTCTCGGCCGCATCTCAAATAACAACCCAAAAAACAGCAATTTAAATATAGACACACAAATGATCTTAGTTGCCAAAGGATGAGACACACACACACACACCACGCTAACTTTAACACACATACACACACATATGGGCGCGAGAGCGCGAAAATGGACACACACACCTCACACCTGTATATACTATTAAATACAAACAGAATGTATATCTTCATGGGCTTCTGCACACATCATGAGTCACAGAACAAATGAGAGAGGGGTTGAGACACGACTAGAAACCTCTCTCTCTACAACAAGCCACAAAAATAGTGCCTAAGCCTTGCATAACAGCTTGACACTTAAGCTCATTTTGGTCTTAGGTTAAATTTGACAGAATATAGAAAGTGGGCTCGAGACAAAACTTATTTTTTTAAACGACAATGGAATGGTGTTATTAAAAGGCTTAAATTAACCGCGACAGGGTGGGAGGCACTCCAGCCCAAATTTGGGCTGAAGTCTTACAAACCCAAAAGGGATACGCCACAATTTACCCTGGGTGGGGCAATTACCTCACAATATCCATATATAAAGGGAGTGTATCTCTCTGATATATCTAGCGGTATATACACACGAGAGAGCGAGTGATGAGAGTAGGTGGTATCTAAGGGGTGATTATGCGATCATATAACACACACACACGTTAAAATGTGGAAACAGAACACAGAGAGAGGTATTTGTTGATACTGGTGACAGAGAGAGAGACAAAGAGATGAATCTGATTGCAAAACACACACACACATAAACGAGGAGTAAGGCTGAAACACTCACACACCTTGAAATTGAAACTATCTCCATAAACTCTAATTGCTTAATAGTAGAGTGAAGGGGTATAGGATATTGATACTAATTACAGAGTTAAGTAACAAATGGTGTGTGGTGGGCGGCTGGTGTAGCTGATCGAGTACTGGGTGAGTAGGATACATTTACGTCTCGGGGTACACACATCACACACACACACTACACGGGGGGGAGCGGGGGTGACATATAACGAATAAGCAATCCTAACAGCGCTCTATCTTTGCTTATCTATACATCTACACCATTGAAAGTCTTTCGGGGGTGTGTGGAGGCTTTGCAAGGGGGAAGGGTTACTTAGGGGTAAGGGTTGTGGGATAAGGGTATGGGGTGAGCTGGGAAGGTACGTGGGATAGTGTTTGGAAGTGGGAAACCGAGGGATAGGCTGTTTGGTTTTGGCGGGTAATGTTAGGGTGACGCGTAGGTTGCAGGGTTTAAAAGGGAAGTTTGGGGAAGAGGCAAGAACAGTCCCTCAACTCTTTCTCTCTTTTCATTTCATTTAAGCCGAGTTTAGTTATAAACAAGTTTAGAAAGTGACAATTAAGGTCCTTGTCGTTTTTATAACTAAAAGAAAAAAGAGGGTTTTGGACAATTGCAAAAATGGTCCCTCTAGTTTATTTCACCACTTTTCTTTTATAAAACACTTTAAAAAATGACAACTTTAGTCCCTAAAGTTTTGTAAAAAGGATTAATGGGCTTTTGTTGGGCTTGGGCTTGTATTGGGCCCACTGGGTTTGGGTTTGGGCTTTTGGGCTTGTATTGGGCCCAATTGAGTGTGTCTGGGCCCAATAAGTTAGGTTTGGTTATTGGGGCTTTTCAGCCAATAGTAATTATGAAGTGGGTTTTGTGTGTACAATGGCTGAGATTGGCTGTAACTGGGCTAGGATTGGGCCTTCAAAGTCTTCACAGTCTTTGTCAATTGCACACAAATGGGCTGTTGTAATTGATTGAGGGCCCATTTGGTTTCACAGTCGTCATAATTATACTATTTAGGGCTTATCCCGGCCCATCAATGGGTTTAAATTCATCCAAAAAGCTATTCTTCAGTTCGGCTCCCGGTTTGACTGCTTGATTCTTCAGTATTGACTCGGACTTTGACATTTTTGGACTTTGGCCTTGATTTTTGCACAGTCTTTCCCATCCGATGCTCATTTTTGTCATTTTGGCTTGTTTCTGTCTTTTTTGTTGATTGTGCCACTTCCTGCACAATACAAAATGGCAAAACTAACATATATTTGCATTTGTGTCTTGTTTTGGTCATTTAAGCTCGTTAAGGTAAAAGATATGTTGTAATTAACACTATCAAAGCTCATAAGGGGTTTTGTTGTGAAAGTAGAATTTAGGGATTCGATTCTGGGTCAACAAGACAGTAGCTAGCACATCCTGGCCCATAGAAACAAATCGGTGCTTTTGAGAAGTGGAACGGGAGCTATTATGGGATAGGAGGGGGGTGGGGGGGGGGGTGGGCGGGGCTGGGGGGGGGGGGGGTGGGGCTTGGGGGGGGGGGGTGGGGGGGGGGGGGGGGGGGGGAGGGGTCCCACTGAATGTGGGGGGGAGCGATTTGTCGGTCTTTGGGCGGGCAGGGACGGGGGGGGGGGGGGGGGGGGGGGGGGTCCGGGAGGGGGGGGGGGGGGTGGGGGGTGAGGGGGGGGAGTGGAGGGGGGTCCAGGGTGGGGGGGGGGGGGGGGGGGGGGGGGGGAGGGATGCTGGGTGGGTGGAGCGTATAGTGTGATTGTGAAATATTAAATATAGGGGTGGGGTAAATGGATGGTGGGGGGGTGGTGGGTGGGGGGGGGGGTGTTAGAGGGGGAGGGGGCGGGGGGGGGATGGGGGATGGGGGAAGGGGTAGGGATGGGGTTAGGGGGGGGGGGGGGGGGAGTGGTGAGGGGGTAAGGGGGATTAGCAACTCCCTTTACAACTCGCCGTGAGCAACTCGCTGCCTATAATACTAGCAAACTCGCGCGTGTGTTTTAGCAACTCCCGCCGTGAGCCATCTCGCTGCTATTAAACTAAGCAACTCGCCGTGAGCAAACTCGCTGCCGAAATCTTAGCAACTAAACTCGCCTATGAACCTGTCAAATACTTCGCGCTACCATTGTCCTAAATTTCCAGGATCTTGTCCCTCACCTTTTGTCAAACCACACCGGCTAGAAAATGATAATTAACCAACTCTCCACGAAAACACTTGGACGAATTAAACAAAATCCCAAGCCATATTTTCTTCCAGCCACGAAACTTAGGATACAAACATACAATATTAAGTGTGTATAATACGTTAAACGAACACCTTAACTCTAATTTCTTTGAAATCGTCCAATATGAAGCAACCTCCACTGAAGAACACTAAGCTTTAAAAGCTTATAATTCCGAACTAGGAGCTTGTAAATTAGACACGAAATTTTACACTCCACCTTCTTGATGTGTAGAACTAGTAGAAGAAGCAAGATTAACAAACTAATAAGCACAAAATCAAAAGTGAGCCGGGGTTTTTTTTTTCTTCAAAATGACCACAGAAATTAGATAATAACCCCCACAAATTCAAACACGTTATCCACCAAGGCTCTGATACCAAATGTAGGATTCGGTTTTAAGATCATAACACGGGTGATGATTCGAGTGGTTTAGCTAGTTTCTAGTGAGAGAAACACAAGAGAGAGAGAGAGTGTATGTGTTTCTATGAAATGAAATAATGACTAGCTTCCCTCTTCTAAAGTTGGAAGAGGCTATATATAGTACTTACAATATACCGGGTATTCGTACCCGACTTAAAACCGAAAAACGTACTATTAACTATTAAACTACGAGCTATAATAAACAGTAAATAAACGGGGTGACCGAGTCTTTTACTCATATCTAACAGGTTTAATGAAAATTAACCTAGTTTTTCCTCGCAAATGATTTTCAAACAAAATATTGTTCTGACGGCGTCAAGGCATGATCGCGACACCGTCGTGACCCTCTGACCACACATACCTTGCCTGTTATCCTAATTTCATCCATTCTTTGTGTTGATTTCATTTTAGACAATAAGAAAAAGACAAAAGAGCACACGAGGGAAATCCTCCTCAGCTCAAGAGGTTTCTATTAAGGAAAAAGTCTGAAGGCTTGGAGTATTCGAAAGTGGGGTGCACCAATTGAACTATGACACACTTGCAAGGCTCCCCATCTATTTGGGAAATGTCATTGATTGGGAGTTCCTTGCCCGACAAAACCTCGATCACGCCTTCTTCAACTCCATCAGTACTGACCCCTTCTCCGGGCCTCAATGGGGAAATATTTTTTGTGTTAATGAGCCCGTGTATTGAGAATTAGTTCGTGAGTTCTTCGCTTCATTTGAGTTCAATGCCTCTCCTTGTAAGTATGATCCTAATCATTTGGGTGTTAGGTAGCGTATGTATTAATTTATATTGTTGCAATTTATGCATTTCTTAGTTAATATAATCCCTAATACGCGGACCGTTAATATTTTAGGTCGCGGTTGAGTTTTTGGCATCTATCTTCCTTTATTGATTTCTCATTTGCTTCTTCTACTTACGGTGAGTTCATAGCCTCACCTTTATAAATTTTAAATGCTTTCTTAAACTCCGCGAGGGAGATACATGCTATTTTATTAAATTGAACACTGTAGAATCTCTTAACACAAGTATGGATTGATTCACTTAGAGTTTTAGAGAGAGAAAGAGATGGTTAGATGAACACTTAGAGAGAGAAAGAAAGATAATCTTAGCTTAGTGAAAAATGTGACAAATGAACAACCAACACCCTCTCCATGTGTGGAGAGGGTTAATATACTTACATAGTTGGGCCGGGTCGGGCTTTCTATGGGCTTTCCTTGGACTTTCTATAAGCCGGCCCGGTTAGATTACTTAGATATTACATTGAATTGACTAACTATTACTAAGGCTCGTGAGATCGATAATGATCATTACTTCCCTAAAAACTGAATTCCTAACAATCTCCCCCTAAGGGACGATCATTGAGATCTCATAAATGATCAACACTTTATGTGTTCCTAACAATCTCCCCCTAAGGGGTGATCATAGGGATTTCTCCTTGTGACCTTGATCATTAATCGTTGAAGCTTCTTGTCTTGATCTTGAGTTCTTTTTGTGTAGTAGTTAATCTTTTGTCTTGCTTCTTTGCATAGTGATCATTGACTTTAGGCTTGAGCTTGTTCCTTTATCTTGACTTGTATGTGAATATGTGATCTTGGGCACTTTGAGATCATCAACGAAGCATAATCTCTTTTTGCCATCTTGTAAACTTTGCCAGCTTGTGAACTCGTGACTTTTGGACCGACATGCTCATACTATTCTTGATGTTTGAAAGTGAGTGTAACCATCTTTCTTGATATTCTTTAACTTTTAACACTAGATAATATAGAGCACATAAGATAAAATACAGAGAACAAATTCCGTACACTTCGAGAAGACCATTCGGTATCAGAGTCGCGGAAACTTCTTTGAAATTCTTTGACTTTAATACTTTGTCACTTCAAGAAAGACGTACGCTATTAGAGTAGCGGAAGTCTTGAAACATGTACTTGAGCTTTCACGGTATCTTTATAAATGTCAGTCGAGTATGAGCATGTGGCTATGAATATGTAAGTCAGCTTGAACCAGGTACCTCCAAGACCATCTTTATATGTTTCATGAAATAAAACAATTAGCAATAAATCTAGGAGACGAATGTGGCTTTGTCATTCGCCCGTGTTTGGATGGAGTAACCTTTGAATCCGTAAGGATCGACCTATGATCATGTAGATTCAATTTAAGAAGAATCTCCTTCACAGGATTTCCAGCTTGCAGTATTGAATCTTTCTAACACACATGTATTAGATTCATCGTACTCAGCATGTTCTTATTATCGGAACGGATCAAACCAGACAGCATGATAAGAGTGAACCAGTGAGTTACTGTCTTACCGATTAAATAGAAAAATCAATTTGAAAATCAATCGACGTGTTACTTGCTAAAGTGTTTTTGTGACACATTGTAACACCCCCAAAAATGTGTCGCAGCGGAAAAATGTCAGGGAGCGTATCTGCAATGTTCGATGATTCACATCAACGTGGCTTATGGATGTAAGTACCCAACTTACTTGGCAGTACTAGGATGTATTGCGACCTAAGTCTTCCTACTAGTGGCCCGGAATGAATAGTCCAACTATCTGTTTTGTCGATAGGTGTTTATCCCGTTTAAGGGGAGTTGCATAACCTATTGGATAAAGTTGTATCAGTCGGGACCGTTTCAGGACCCAACAGCAGCGACCATAACGTCAATACTATAACAAATGGTGACGGGATATTGCACTCAGTCTGTTAGCTCCACAAACAGTTCGGGATCGCGAGGACTAATAACGGCAAAAGTAGTAATTTAAGAATGTGATAAGGTGGTTCCAAGTGAGGCCTTAAGATTCTGTTGAGTGGCAAGACACGATTGTGCTTCTAAACCCTTTTTAACGGATTTCGGTGATTATCGATTTCAGGTTCATACTCGTGTCATATCGGATACCATTAAGCCCACTCATTTATAATTTCTTATTCACATAAAGAAGCGTCCAAATTTATGTAAGTAAGAAATGATAAACTTACGGTTCGGTGATTTATAATTTATTTATTTAACTGAAGAGGCGTCCCAATCCTTTTAAATAAACAGATTATAAATCATCCTACTTAATAATTAATTCCTAGACCCAATACGCGTACTCTCATACCCTTCAAATTGTTGACATGACGATTGCATGTGTTTCTAATGGATATGAGACGAGTGTTTAAAAACTCGTCTTCAGAGACTGGGAAGTAAAAACTGCCAGGTCAAGATCAACATAGAGTTTCAAGATAGTTAATGGAGTACTATGGTTAAGTAAATACGATAAGGTCCCTTATAAACGAGGTAACATAGCAATTAAATCGTATCAATCCTCCTATTACAAGTCCCCGCCCATAACTAGAACTTGAAATACTCAGATTCACACTAAATCCATGGAAACAGAACTTGTGACGGGTATTGTTTACATAGCTATATATCATAATCAATCCTCCATTCCAAGTCCCGCCTATACAGAGAGCTTGAAACACTTAGATTCATACATAATTCCATGTAAACAAAAATGTGACGGGTTTTGTTGACATAGCAATTATCATATCAATCTTCATATTACAAGTCCCGCCCATACAAGACTTGCAATACTTAGATTCATACATAATTCCATGTAAACAAAAATTATGACGGTCTCCGTGTAATACCATATAGTATAAAGTTAAAAAAAATAATATCTTAGAGACCCTTGTCTAACCTACAATTCTGAGAACGAAAAGAGAGCCATAGTGCAACTCGCAATGTCTAAGATTAAAATGAGACCATTGAATATCTCACGATGTCTGAGGTATAATTGAGAACCCTTGTGGGCAACACAAAATGTCTTAAAAATGCTCTGGTATATTATATAAATAAACTCTATTATAATAAACGTGCGATAAATAACGACAAAGAAGGTAACATATATATATTACATATATGTATGACAAAGTAAATGACTTAATGCAGACATAAAAGCACTTAATGAAAGCACATAAGCAGAGTGTTTGTATGCACTTTGAAAATGTTTGATGTGATGCAATATTTGTGAAAGTGGTTATAGTCTAGGGTAAAATATGCAACCTAGTTCTCTATAACCTTGGCTCTGATACCAATCTGTAACACCCCCAAAAATGTGTCGCAGCGGAAAAATGTCAGGGAGCGTTACTTCATAATACAACAGCTCAAGATACAAGAGAACGACCTCTAAATGTGTCGTTTGTAAAACAATCTCGTTGATTTTCTGAAATCAAAATAATAGTTTGTCCCATAATTGCATCACCATGAAAAACTTGAATGTAAAGACTCCAATGCACATCAAATAATCCAAGCATCTAATTCACCTGAGAAAAACATGCTTAAAAGTGTCAACATTAAGTTGGTGGAGTTCAGAGTTGTTAGTTTAAATATGAATGTAAGTTTCAACAAATGTATTTATCCACTGTGTCATCACAGTACCATGTAAAATATTTATAAAATATGCACGACCCATTTTATGTTACCAAAAGTACCAATCTTATCCCAAAGATGTTTATAAATAATGCATGACAGATGTAATGTCACCAAACTGTTCCAAGTATGTATGTGTCGGGGGGCCCTGTAGTCCCCAACATGATCCGACATGTTATAAATCGTCGTATTACACTGGTGAAGCCTAATCACCCGAACGGGGATTGTCAATCCCGAATAGATCTATTTCATAACCTACGCGCAGACAACATGCTATAACGTTCGTTTGCCAAGTGATAGCTAATCACTCGAACGGGGATTATCAATCCCAAATAGATCTATTTCATAACATTCGCGCTCACCCTCCAAGTGATTTACAGTTCATGACACTGTGACGTAGACTTGTTGTATTTACCCGATTCGGGCAGTGATACAATTAATGTGTTCCCATCATGGGTGTTCCATCTGCAACACCCGGGCATGTAACGCTTGTTGGCCCCGCAAGCGCCAGACAAATCGTGATCCGAAAATCATTTCAAATGTAAAGTATGCATTTGTGACCAAAAATAAAGTCAAATAATGTATCCCATAGCGAGCTATGCAAATAAGTATGTAAACCAATTTGAAATCAACCATGTAGATGTGTTTGTAATTAATTGCAAAATCAAGTATGTGAACCAAGTGTGTAGAATGGCATGTAAAAGGTATTGTGAACAAAAATGTAAACAAGTTATGTTGAGCATGTATTCTCCCCCGAGATTTGTAAAGTAAATGTAAAACAAGTGAAAGAGGGGCTATAAACTCACATTGATGATGAAGAACGATTGGCGGGAATGTACACATATGATATGCACAACACGGACGGAAGACGAAACGGCTCGATCAAGAAGTTGCGACTAATCCTAACAGCTAAGTCCCACTAGCCTAGGATGATGCGTTTGGGTTTTCCGATGAATGATTATGTCAACGCGCCACGTTGATAAAAGATTTAGATTCGAGGTTGTATTAGTTTGGTGGTTGGTTAAATAAATAAATTTAAAATATACGCAAAGCGTGTAATATATATTCGTTATATACTTCTTATGAAAAATAACCCTTATATAATTCTTTCCGTAAATTATATCACAAAAACGATCAAACCAAAGATTTATGAAAAGTATATAATACCTTGCAGGTATTATATAATAAATGCGAGTTGTTAATTTAACCAATTAGTTTGACTCCAATTTAATTAACAAACGACTTTGAATAAAAGCTGACACGTGTCTTACTATTATAACTTAAACAACCGAAGTAGGTAACCGTTTATACCAATTATAATATATAATTTAATATTTTATAAATCATGTTCCGTTTCATTGACAGGTCGTGTCTAAAATAATTATCTCATTGTAAAAGTATTGTTTTCGTTCGTTGTCAGGTTATTGTATAGTTATACTTTAATATTTTATAAAATATAACTTTAGCTCCTTTATCGGTTTATAAAACAATATAAGTTTTAGCGGACCATTAATAGATATAGAAAGTTTATATAATTTCATCGTGACTTTCCCGTTTATATATCGTTTTCCAGTTTCGCAAACTCGACGTTTTCCCTAAAATCAATATGTTGCAATTTTTAACGTTTCCATATTTCAATGCTCGCGTTTTTAGATGTACCATATATATATATCATTATACTTAAATCAAACCAAGTTAATAGGTCTTATATTTATTTAACCGATTAAACCACCAATTATTATTTATCCGGTTTTAATATTTGTTAAAAAAAACTTACGTTATTTTTATTTGTCAAAGTATAACAAAACAAACCCTCGTTGTTTCGTTGAACCAAACGCACTCTTGCTAATCCACCCAAACGGACCCAAATCTGTTACACGCCCAACCAAACGGGCCCTTGTCCCAAACACGAAACCAAAACGCACCCTTTTTGGTGGTGGCCACCACCCACACGCACCCTACGGTGGTGGCTGCCACCCCAAACGAACACCCTCGGCTGACCCAAAACAAACACCCATTTCTATAAAACCAAACAAACGCAGCCCTGTGGTTTTTATAAGAACTAAACGCACCCTTGTTGTGAACCTGTCAACCGAACGCACCCCTTGTGCGTTGAGACTGCACAGCCAAACAATACCAACCCAAACCCTCGGCTGCCTACCTCAGCCAAACGCACCCTAAAGGTGTTTCTATCACCAATACCAAACGCACTTGAGGTGCTGCCAAACCAACCGCCCCTATGGCAGTTTATAACAAAACCACGCGCATAAAATTTGGTACCCGACCAACCCACGTACCCTCTTCGGATTGAAACCAACAAACACAACCTTGGCCCCTTTGAAAGACAACAAAGAACACCCTCCTCGGGTGGCTGCCGAATCAAGCCAACGCACTTTCGAGGTGCGAGACATTCCAAACGCACCCTAGTCTATACACCCCAAGCTGTTATTCCACGAGAGCCAACGCACCCCTTTAGTTTCTATACCCAGCCATACGCACCCTATTAGTGGTGTAGTGGGCCGGTTGTAGGGGGTGATTTCGGCGAGGGTGGTGTCGTCGTGGAGGAGATGGAGTCGGTGAAATTGAGGTGGAGATGGAGACGATGAGAGGGTGGTGTATGGTATGGGATAGTGATGGTTGTGAAATATCGCCGGATAAATGGTGGCGCCGGAAATGTTATAGAGAGAGAGAGATGAAGAAGATGAGGCTAGGTTAGAAAAATAAGAATGAGTATAACCTAATCCTTATAACTATATATAATAAAGTTTCCAAATGAAATGACATGTGTATGATACTTGGGGGTTAGGGGTGAAAATACTTCCACAGGGGCCTAAAGCGTAACTTATTAGTAATATTTTGTAAAATAATGGTTCGGGTCTCGTTTAGGCTCGTTAACGGACGATTAAAAATACGAAAGTGGCGCCATTGTTTTCTAAATAATTTTTCCAACAAAATGGGTACTCACTGAACACTATTATTTTATAAATATTTTTATAAAATATATTAAAATGATTATTATTCATTAGTTTGATACTATTAAGTGTTGCGAGCAAGCTTTGTCCGTAATTTCATAAATATTTTATAACATTTAATAAAATATCTGTTATTCATTTTGTGAACCGGTTTCGTCTTGTCCGAAATAAAATTGGATTTCAACTCGAGTATTCGCGTTATCCGCAACGCTTTTAATTAAAATGATGACTAATTTATTTAATATTTTTATTAAATAAATACTGATAATTAAAAACAAATTTAATTGTTTTTGTGTGTCCGCGTTGTATATTGTTCGAAAAATGTTTGCGGTGCTGTTTTAGCCCTTTTCGGCTCGTTTCCAGGTCTCGGGCAAAACTGAAAAGTTGTCAGGAATGTCATTCCACATCAAATTGCTTTAGAGTCCGAGTCGTGAAAACGTGATTTAGATGGTCGTTCTTATAAGTCAAGCCAGACCCTAAAAGTCAACGATTGAAATCGTCATTCAAAAATTCGAAAATTCTCGGATGTTACAGTACCTACCCCTTAAAGAAATCTCGTCCCGAGATTAAATTTGTGTTATCCGATTGTGTGACCAAGGAAAGACTTAAGGTTAACTAAACTCGTCCTAAACAAGACGCTGATAACTTTATTCAGCGAAATTCGGTGTTTCTATACTTCTCAATCTACCAAAAATTTTGGCTAGGTTTGTCCAGGATATTTAATCCATCAAAATGGGTATCTCAAATATATCATTACAGATCTTATGACTGGTATAACCGCGTTATAGGGAAAGTCTCATTATAGTGAAAACTTCAAGAAGAAGGTGTAATCGCGTGAGTATGTTTGTATAAGTTTCTAAATGTCCGAGGACGGAGTCTCGTTTCTACTATTTGTAATGTTCGATGATTCACATCAACGTGGCTTATGTATGTCAGTACCCAACTTACTTGGCAGTACTAGGATGTATCGCGACCTAAGTCTTCCTACTAGTGGCCCGAAATGAATAGTCCAACTATCTGTTTCGTCGATAGGTGTTTATCTCGTTTAAGGGGAGTTGCATAACCTATTAGATAAAGTTGTGTCAGCCGGGACCGCTCCAGGTCCCAACAGCAGCGACCATAACAATACTATAACAAATGGTGATGGGATACAGAGGGTGAGGACCCTCCGAGAAAACGATATCCCCAGAATAGAGTTCAATGTATAAGGGGAGCTCGCGAGAGAGCTTATGCGATAGACGGCGGATTATGGTACTCAGTCGTTAGTTCGATGAATCAGCTCCATTAGCTCAAGTGTGTAACAAGTCTGTTAGTTCCACGAACAATTCGTGATCGCGAGGATTAGCAACAACAAAAGTAATAACTTAAGAATGTGATAAGGTAGATCCAAGTGAGGCCTTTAGATTTTGTTGAGTAGTAAGACACGATTGTGTCTCTAGACCCTTTTAACGGATTCTGATGATTATCGATTTCAGGTTCATACTCGTGTCATATCGGATACCATTAAGCCCACTCATTTATAATTTCTTATTTACATAAAGAAGCGTCCAAATTTATGTAAGTAAGAAATGATAAACTTATGGTTCGGTGATTTATAATTTATTTATTTAAATGAAGAGGCGTCCCAATCCTTTTAAATAAACAGATTATAAATCATCCTACTTAATAATTCCCGATGCAATACGCGTACTCTCATAACCTTTAAGGTGGTTGACATGACGATGCATGTGTTCTAATGAGTATGGGACGAGTGTTTAAAACTCGTCTTCGGAGACTGGGAGTAAAAACTGTCAGGCGAGATCAACATAGAGTTCAAGGTAGTTAACGAGTACTCGGTTAGAGTAAATACGATGAAGGTCCTTATAAATGAGTTAACATAGCAATTATCGTATCAATCCTCCTATTACAAGTCCCGCCCATACAAGACTTGTAATACTCAGATTCACACATAAATCCATGTAAACAGAACTGTGACGGGTTTTGTTTACATAACAATAGAATAACAATATCATAACAATCCTTATATTACAAGTCCCCGCCTATACTAACTTGTAATACTTAGATTCATATACATAATTCCCATGTAAACAAACGTGACGTTATTGTTTTACACCGCAATTAATCATATCAATCCTATATTACAAGTCCCAGCCCATGACAAGACTTGTAATACTTAGATTCATACATAAATCCATGTAACACAATTTATAACGTCTCCGTGGTAATACAATGTAGTATAATGCTATGAAAAAAATAATATCCTTGGAGATCATTGTTTAACTTACAATGCCTTGAGAAACGAAATTGAGACCAATTTGCAACTCACAATGTCTAAGAAAGTTAGATAGACATTGTATACCTCACAATGTCTGAGGTATATTGAGACCATTGTGCAACACACAATGTTTAAGAAGTAAGATGAGGCCATTGTATAACACTAATGTCTGACGAGTAAAATGAGACCATTGTGCAACTCACAATGTCATTAAGAAAACGAAAAATCCGGATTTATATAGTTAACTCTTATATAAATAAACGTGCAAATGCCCGCTGAGAGATGTAAGCATTATAATAACATATCGTAATGTTCACTAAGCACTTAATGCAGCACGTAATGTAAACCACCTAAGCAAGTAGCTGTGTAATGCCTAGCAATTGAAAATGTTTGAAGTGATGCAATGGTTTTGTGAAAACGCCTATAGTCTAAGGGTCAAATAGCAAACCTAGTTCTCTATAAAGCCAGTGCACTGATACCAATCTGTAACACCAAACCCCAAAAATATGACACACGCGCAGCGGAATACACTTGGGTTGCTACTTCATAATACACCGCGCTAGAATACAAAGAACTACCTCTAAATGTGACGTTTTGAAAAGTAATCAGACCGTTGATTTAATCAAAATCTAAATTTGATATAGACAAATGTCCCATAATTGCATCACAATGAGAAGGGCTTTAAAAAATGTAAATGACTCCAATTGCACTTCAAGAAATCCGAGCATCATAATTTACCTGAGAAAACAGCTTAAAAGTGGTCAACATTAAAGTTGGTGAGTTCATAGCTTATTTAAATAATGAATTAATTCCACTGTTAAATGCCAGTACCATGTAAAAAGTTTTTAGACAATATGCACACACATTTTATGTCACCAAAGTATCAAATCATTTATCCCAAAGATTTATTAAGAAATGCATAACACATTTTTATTGAAACAAAATGTTCCATGTATGTATTTGTTGGGGAGGCCCGATAGTCCCAACGATATAATCCGACATGTTATAACGTTCGTTCCCAAATGAGGCTAGTCACCATACCTGACGAGGTTGTCAATCCCGAATAGATCTATTTTATATCATTCACGTGGACATCACGCTATAATGTTCGTTTACCAAGTGATCGCTAATCACCCGAACAGGGATCCACACCCGAATAGATCTATTTTATAACATTCGCGCTCACCCTCCAAGTGATTTACAGTTCATGACGCTGTGACGTAGACTTGTATGTACCCTAATTTGGGCAGTGATACAATATATGTATATACTCCCGTTACCGGTGTCCCCTCCAAGAACACCTGGGCAGTAAAGTAAAAATATGTACTCCCGTTACCTGTGTCCCCTCCAAGAACACCCGGGCAGTAATTTTATTGTTATCAGTTCAATCAGCCGAAGCTAATCCGAAATCATTTCAAATGTAAAGTATGCATTTGTGACCAAAAATAAAGTCAAATAATGTATCCCATAGCGAGCTATGCAAATAAATATGTAAACCAATTTGTAAACAATCATGTAAATGCATTTGTAAACAAGCATGTTCTCACCCCAAATATATGTAAAACCAGTAAAACATGGGGCTATAAACTCACCTTGATCAAAATCCCTTAAAACAATCACATTGTTATAAGATAACCGAGTAAGTATAAGAATTTGTAAACAAGCATGTATCCCCCTCGCGGGTTATAAAGCATTCAAAATATTGAAAAGCGAGGCTATGAAACTCACATTGATTAAAGACCACGATCAATTAATCCAATTAAATCACAACTGAATCTGCAACGATCTCGACCACGACCCTAATAATTAATTCGCTCAATTATAAATACACGTATTCAATACGATCAATGATGCTACATCGTAACGATGATCATACATATTTTTATATGTATGCAGTCATATATACATGTGAATGAAAATCCACTGCTCGTCTTTAAACCTTAACCCTTAAGTAAATTACTTTGATATATATACTATTTTCCGTCTAATCATAACTTATGCGAATCAAAATCGAAAGTTACCTATTTTCTTAGACCTCCGTTTTTAGAATCGACATAATGATTTTAAAACTATTAATGAAATAATATATTAAATCGATCCTTTTAGTTTCGACTGCTATATCTTAACTTTTAAAGCAGACAATCCTCGCGACAAAGTAAAATATCATTACGAACAACTTTCGTGTTTCGCCAGAAGGCTGAAATGGACTCGAAAGTGCTCGAATCGTTTAATTAATAGATATGTCAGATTTAATATATAAAAAAAGTAACTTATTTTCTATTAAAGTGTATATTCCGATTTCGATCCATTTCTTCGTTAATGAGAGTTTAGAAAGTCCTGTTTTATATCAAACGTCCGAAAAATATAATTTGTTATATTTTAATAAACCAACAGTCTAAGTTATCGCAACCTCAGAATCCCAAATCCACGTTCTATTTTCTGTTTTAAAATTACTCGTTATAAATAAGGCACAAAAGTCCCATTTTTTAGTCCAATTCTGTGCTCCAAATATGTCTAAATACCGCTTATAACTTTAATATAAAATCGACGTTTGTAAAATATTTATTATGTTTTACTAGACCGCGCAAGTATTATATTCATCACATATTATTCGATAAATATATGTAAACAATTTTAAATATTTTCGTGTAACTACACTCACTTTATATTCGTGTCATCCCACAACCCGACGCACCCCGCTGATGACAGCCAATCGCACCCTAGTGCGTGGCTGTCTAGCCAAACGCACCCCTAGTTTGTTTTCTACCGAAAGCCAAACCGCAGCCTAGCTGCCAAAGTTAAACCAAACGCAACATCTTTTGGTGAAACAGGAACCAACAAGCACCCTTGCGTGACCTTGCTGCCAAACGCAACAACCCTTCTGCTTCTATATAATGACCGAACAAACACGCCCTAGGTGGGGCTGTTCACAGCCAAAAAAACGCCGCCCTTGTTGGTGGCTGCCACCCAAACCCACCTTATGCTGGTGGCTGACTCCGAACCCAACGCGACCCTCACCGGGTTTTATAACCGTTGTTTACCTACATACCACCCGGCTTACGAACCCCAAACCAACGCACCCTTTGTTGGCTGTAGCTAAACCAAACACCTTCCGGGGTTTTTAAATAAAACCAACCGCACGCCGCCTGTCAACCGACACCGCTCAAGCGTACCCCTCGTTATAAACAAACCAACCCGACCATACCCACAAACAACACAACCCCTAGGCTGCTAACCTCATCCCGACCCCCGGCTGTCCCACAGCCGAACCCGACCCACACACAACAAACAAACACCCATATTGGGTGTTTATAACAACCAACCGCACCCTTGGCTGACCACGGCCAACCCGACATCCCCGTCGTCGTGGTGTTTTACCACACAAAAAACAAACACCCTAAACCCCCTCGTGGTGTAATTATAACAGAAACAACCAAAAAACCCTTTTTATAACCACATAAAACTAACACCCCACGAGGCTGTGGTGGTGGCGTGGGTTCTGTGTGTTCTAGTGATATGGTGATGTCCAACGCGAAAAACATTATTTAAACGTTAAAGCATACAAATAAAGACCAGGAGTGATCATAAACTACAAAACACTTAGGAAAGATAAAATAACTCATATAATATCTAAACTAATCAAAATCCAAAGTCGGAACATGTTCGATGACGTTTTTTAGATGTACACGGGTTAACTTCCCGGTAATCTACCATATTCAAACGTAACATATAAAAGTCAAAAATAATGATCGGAAAAGTTTAAAATATTGACCTGAAATTTTTGGGGTGTGACAGTCAACTTCCGAATCATCCCAAAACTTTACATACTATACAAGGCAAGTTGCGATATCTTCCACTTTATAGTATACTCTACATCGTTGATTTTTTAGATGTATCAACGAGTAATCGATCATTCATGTAATTCCTTCGGTAGTTGCGAAACGATTATCTTCAAACTTTTCTTCTCTTTTTTTTGTTGCGATTTTTCTAATTTTTTCAATTTTTTGTTTTTGTTTACTATTTATACTTCAAATCTTGGTGTAGTTTCACCATTTTTACGATCATAATAATTCCGAATAATTCCTTCGATAGTTCCTTCGTTCTTCGGTTTCACCATTAATTGTGATGGTAGTAAAATCACATGAGTTTTGACTACTAATATACATTCCCATTTGCAATGTGCAAATTTCCAACCACACCAAAGATATAAAATGACACAAGCCTCGGGAAATACAAACTTTACACTTTAAGCAACTAGCAACTCTAAATTAAACTTAATTTAACAGGGTAGGTTAAGGTGTAA